>JBBPLV010000351.1:0-21432 GCA_038089975.1 Boletellus ananiceps | reverse complement strand
TCGCCAAAGAGGAAGACAGCTCGTATGGTGCCGTCCCGTCGCTTGCCCCGCCGGATTGCCCCCACTCCTGTTCATGAAATGGAATCTAGCATATCTGCTTCCGAACTGCCACCTAGTACTGAACCGGTGACTGACAATAACGGAACATTTGAAAGTGCTCAAAATGGCTCCATCCAGATGGATGTTGATGAACAGAATCCATCCCCAGAAATGATGGAACCCAATGTACCGATATCGGAAGCCAGTGATACCCAAAAACTTTCACCATCCAAGGACGCACCGTCTTCGGAACCACAGCTTGTTGCTCTCCCATCAAACGAACCATCTGTCGGACCGCAAATACCTCAGATAGATGACAGATCTCCCCAAGTTGAACCCCTATCGACCGACGTGGACGATAGAAAACTTATACTCGTTCCTCTATCTCTGCCATCTCCCGAGATCGCACTGGATAGGAAGGAATCAATGAAAATCGACAACCCAAAGTCGAGGTCGGGAAGTATCCCTTCAGAACCACCTTGCGAAATGGAATCAACTCCACCTCAATCTCCTCAGACGCTGCAAATTCCGAGCCCAGTTCTCGCGCCCCTCGTGACCGCCTTGGAGCCTCCTTTGAACTTCAATTTCAGAATACCGCAAATATACCCTGGTCAATCACGGCAGTTGGAAACAAATACCAGTCAACCACGATTCGATAATGAAATGACAGTTATCTACAGCATACAGGGGAAACCGTTTACTCATACCCATACAATAGACATTAGCCTGAGTGAGAGCATCTTCTCCAAGATATCCAAGTGGGCGAAAAGGAAATCCCACCCACAGTGCGTGGCAGTTTTGGGCGCTTGTGGAGCGTATTAACGTTCCCTTGTCTGCTAGCGAAGCACCCCAAGGAGTCTGCATTTCCATAGCATGTTATCGCCTTCTGGATTTCTTTGACGCGATGAAATCAGAAAGTGAAAGGCATGACCTGGAAGCATTGACATTGCGATTATCGTGTTCTTGGCCGTCTTCGAACCGGTTGACTCTTGATGTCAAAGACGGAGAGAAACATATCCTCGTCACTCTTTCTCCCCCGTATTTCGTATGTGTTTTCACCCGTCTTTGGCAGTACGACCCCCGACCTGCTCTCGTTTGCCACAGTTGACACCCGACCAATGTGTCGACATATCGTCGCTAGTGAAACCGGGAGACAACACGCTGAAGATCCGACAACGGGGCGACCTGTCCGAATATCTGATCGTCTTGCACGCGCATCGTCCTACTCGAGCACAACTTGCTGAGCTTGACGCGGTCAAGGCCGCCGACGAACGGTGGAAACGGCTTCTTCATGCGCTCGCTGGGCGGGTCGCGTCAGAGAAGACGCGCGGTGACGCTGGGCCTGCGCAGGGTGTTGGGGTGGAGGTATCCTGAGCGGTGGTTCTGTGTGGTCGACGTTTCGTTATGGGTTGTTGAGGGTGAATTGACCCCTGCATGTGCTCCCTTGGTCGTATGATAGGGTATTTTGTTCCGACGCTAGTGCTAGACTTGCGATACCTTGGAATTGCCAGCAATCACCGCTATGTAGCGGAATTCACCTTGGACAGTGTAGAGGCGGTCTACTCCAAGACTTGCGCGAGGCGTCAATTTGCTGATTAGCGCCACAAGCGCATCCAGGGCAAGTTCAGGCCGCCGCCACGATGACCACGAAAAAAGCCAGAGACTTCTTGGACAAAGAACTCTTCGTCAATCGCAGCATCGTAGGCACTTCTCCTCAGTCCCTAGCGTAGCACCTGACTCAACGAGGGCGCTTTGCTTCAAGGTCACGTTCAGGTCGCTCAGCCGCGAGCTCGGGATCCACGTCAACGACGCGAAAAAGTGAGTGGTCACCCGCTGGAATCAGACGGCTTGCTTTCGTTGACGCTCGAGCGTCGTGTGCAACAACGACAGCGAACTACAGCGCTACTATGACGAGGTGCGCGACACAGACACCCCGGCCGTGCCCACGTACCTCGTCTCTGGCGAGGTGCCGGCATTGTCGGTGAGCGTCAGCCACTCAGACACGCAGCAATCCGATTTTGCGATGGACGTGGACCTCGAGTTCGAAGAAGACCGGACGGCGGAGACCGTGGTGCACCAGAGCAGGGTGCTGCTTGTGGATGCGCGCGCGCTCGACGGTACGTGACGGGGTCATGTGGGTCTCGTGCCGAGCGTTGACCGCCTCTCTCGCCTCGTCCTGCGCTCGCTCAGAGACGATGGCGGCGTTTTCTCGCCCGCATTCGGTGCATATCTATAGTCTGTCGCCGTCGCGGTTCGGGGTGCGTGGCGCGTGCGTTCTCGACGCGGTCTGTTTCACCGAGGAGCGCAGGATGCGGGGCTCGTGTGTACACCCAGCGTCAAGGTTCGCCAAGCGGACGCCAACGGCGGACCGGAGTCGTTCTCCATCGTGGGCAAGATGACGGGGCCTCATGTCAAGGTCGGGCGGTGCAGTTGGGGTCGCTGTGTTCTCCTCTCACTGACCTCCGTGTAGCTCAAAGCGGGGGGTACTCATGCGAATGCGGCGTCCTCGTCCAAAACGATCTTGAATGTGCCCTCCAAGGCAACACTCAAAGCGGTGCCTTCTATACGGACAGAAGAACAGACGAGCAAGCGCAAATCTCCTGTTTCCGATACGAAAGAGCAGGCTCCCAAAACGACGCCGCTGACCAAGACCGGATCTAAAGACAAGCCGAAACCTTCTGGAAAACTAGACTGGAGTAAAGCAAAGACCAAGGAAAAGGGGCCTGCTGCAGAGAAGGCGAAGGAAGACAAGAAACCCAAGCCGGAGCCCAAGCCGACCGCCATCACCGAGGACTCTTCCACGCGTACAAAGCTGAGGCCTGAACCAACAAAGTCGTCGCTCGCAAAATCTGGTTCTGTCAGCGTCGCAAGTGGCGGCGCCCAAAAGGTGCCTCTTCCACTCCCTTTGCGATGTGTTCTACTAAGCCGTCTTTAGCGCGGGACAAAGAGAAAGCCAAGCGTAGACACGGATCTTGATTCAGGGTCTGAGCCATCAGCAACAAGGGCAGAACAAAGCGCTGCCGGCGGTTCGAGGTCCAAGAGGGGAGTTGTGTATTCGGATGAGGACGAGGAAAGCGAAGGCCAAGTCCGTAGGCTGGGCCAGCGACGCCAGCAAAGAAAGAGTGCCGTGACGTCGGACTCGGAGATGAGCCTGCGTGCCATGATGGACATAGATGATGGTGTGTCGTTCTCCGCACGTTGATGTCCGGCCATGATCTCATATAGCGCTCAGATCAGGTCGATCGTGTGAATAGGATTGGCAAAGTGCGTCCTGAACCAGAGGAAGAGGAAGAGCCGAGCGGACCGGAGGGAGACGCCTCGGCGCCTCCACTGACGAGCGAGGGCGAGGAATCGGACGACGTCGTGATCGCAAAGAAGAGGATGAAACCACGCAGAGTCGTTCCTGTGGGTCGTAACGGACTGAGAAAGCGGCGCGTCGTCAAGAGGCGGACGACGACAGATGCAAAGGGGTATATGCGTACGTCATTCTCGGGGTGCCTTACGAGACGTTACTTGATGATATATTGCAGAGACGGAAGATTACTCGTCGTATGAATCTGTTGAAGAAGAGGACATAGAGACGAAGCCCAAGGCGAAGAAGAAGGAAACGAAGAGGCCCTCAGAGCCCAAGGTTGAGAAAGTGGAACCAAAGGTGGTAGCCAAGGAAGAGAGCAGTGGGAAGCCCAAGGCCAAATCCGCTCCAAAGCCCAGAGGGGGGGCACCCAAGCGTGGGGGACTGTTGAACTTTTTTGGTCCGGAGAAGGGAAAGAAATGAGCCACGAATGCATGATGTTGTGTTCCTGCTGATGACTTTGACGAGTCTATTACTAGGGTTTTCGTTGCACGATTCAGGTCGAAAGTCCAACAGTTTATTCTACTTTCTTGACTGATGACGGTTCAGTGGTCTAATGGTTATGATTTCTGTCTCACACACAGAAGGTTCCCAGTTCGATCCTGGGCTGAACCACACTTTTGGTGTCACGTTTTGCAGATTGGCACCCAAACTGAATCGATCTGTGTGGACCTCCGACGGTCGTCGTGGTTGTATATCAACGCGGATCTGAATGACTCTGAGGTCAGCGATCCTCACTTAGATCTAGCTGCGCTGCATATTTCGAGTTACTTCAGGAGAACGCGAGAACTTGCCTTGCCGTCGCTGTCGCCATATCGCGCCATCACTAACCCGCGTGTTTACCCGTCCAGCACACTACTGTGATTACTATTGAGCTTCTACGTGCAATGTGAGTATAAGAATTATTAATGTACAAATGCTTCGTTGAACGTGGTGGACTACAGTACTCGAAAATCACGCGGTACATTGAAGGTTGTGCAGCGCAGCAAAAAAGTTGTATGGGATCGTCTAAATGTTGCGCCCTACTAGAACAAATAATCCAACATCTCGAGGTCATGGTCGGCGAGAATCAACTCGCCATCGATTGCACCCTCTGGCCGTCGTATCCCCTGTCCATGATTTACGTTCATGGGGTATCGTATATGGTCAATCTCCCCCGACCAGTCAAAGTCCATGAGCTTCCATCCCAAACGGTCCTTTTCTTTTTTGACCATCACATTTGCGTCGCGCACGTCCCCGTGCACAAATTTCTCCTGGTGCAGATTCGTCAGCCTTGATCTGAGCTCTTCTCTCAACCTCTCCTTGTCTGCACGGGGGAGACTGTTCTTCACACTGTGAAGACCTTCGTAGTCCTTCAGAAAATCCATGACGATCATCTGCCATCCTCCTAGTACGTCCTGGCGTCCCCTTAGTGATGGGGAGATTCCCCATTCAGCGCACCGGCGATGTGCTTCCACAGAATACCTCTGCACGAACTTGACGCAGAGTTCCTCGCCAGCATCAGTTTTCACGACAATGAGCAGCTTGCCACCTTCCAGGGCACGGATATACTTGAAATGCATCTCTGTCTTCCCATCCAAGGTCTTGTAGGAGCGAGGATGTGGATACTCTGGCTGCAAGTTCATAAATTCTACGGGGTTGGCATCAAACCTCTCGTACAGTTCCTTCAGCGATTGGCATGCCTTCCTGAATGCACCAATCTGACGAGCGGCAGACTGGCGCATCATAACATCGGTCGGATGCCAAAATAGCGGCAGACCAGGCGATAGGACTTGGTAATTAGGCCGGTCAACCCAGACTGCACCCGAGAAACTGAGGTGAGCACCTGCGGACTTCCTTATCAGTGGAGGGGAAAGATGGATTCGTGGAAGCCCCTACCAAAGTGGGCAATAATAAGGCAAGGAAAGTTGAATTGCGCGTTTTCATCTTTCGCCACCTCACCCTGGTTTGCTTTCATGTAGTAGATTATCCCTTGGCAGTAAGGCTCTGTGCCTTCGGCGCTGACTTCATTTTCGACCTCCAAAATCACATAACGCCGACCGTTCACGTGGAGGTCGCTATCAGTGGTGCAACCAGAAAGAGAACTCGGTACAATCGGTATGTGATGGTCACGAAAGATATCCAACAGTGCATCCCGTCGCTCGCTCTCTTTCTCGAAGAAGTTCGACATCTGAAAGGACAGTTCCAAAACAAAAGTATTATCATCCCTAGTGGGTTCATGATTGTGACAGTCGTGGACGAATTGGCCCAAGATGGGGTGGAGTAGGATGACGGGGATGGATAACGCGCCACCGGGAGGTCGGGTCCACAAGATCCCACAATCGGTCGACTGTAACTTCTTGAAATTTTGAGGCTCTCCCTGTTCCGAAGGGTTTACTGACGGGCTGCGGGCCAACTTCTGAATATAGAACAATCGGGAGTTGTCAGCTATGCAACCATACGTGAGCAGGCAGGGAGTGTTTGTCAGACGCTACAACCAGCTGAGATGAAGACCGAGGCTTACTGGAGAGAAGATGACCAGAATCACTAGGAATGGAGGGGGCGACGACGACGACATGGAGCTGCTCTTGGGGAGAAAGGGGCATGAAAATTGCCGACAACTTCTGCGAAGGACGCAAAGGCTTCCCGAATCCTGAAGTCAATGGAGAGCAATCTCTCAGTGCATCTTCAACGTCATCGCCTTCGCCGCATGGAAGACAGGCTTTGTAAAGATCAAGAGTGTTTGCATACTTAATCGGTGTCTTGTCCTTGATGGCCTCTTTGAGGGCACTGACATTCTCCGTGCTCGAAATTTTCACAGAAAACATGCGGCCGATGTCATCGCCATGCATCCAACAGTTGAGGGTCATGTCGGGAGCAACGACAGTGGGTTCCGCTGCAGGTGGCGAATCTGGTTCCTGGTTAAAATGGCGCCATAATACTGCGATAAACACATACAGACGACGACATGAAGCTGCTCGTCAGGGGAAAGCGGCACGAAAATGGCCGACAACTTCTGCAAAGGACGCAAAGGGTTCCCGAATCCTGAAGTCAATGGAGAACGATCTCTTAGCGCGTCTTCAATGCCATCACCTTCGCCGCATGGAAGACAGGCTTTGTAAAGATCAAGGGTTTCTGCATACTTAACTGGTGTCTTGTCCTTGATGGCCTCTTTGAGGGCACTGACAGTCTTCGTGCTCGAAATCTTCACAGAAAACGCACGACCAATGTCATCGCCATGCATCCAACAGTTGAGGGTCATGTCAGGAGCAACGACAGTGGGTTCCGCTGCAGTAGGCGAATCTGGTTCCTGGTTAAAATGGCGACATAATACTGCGATAAACACATACAGACAACGACATGAAGCTGCTCGTCGAGAGAAAGCGGCACGAAAATGGCCGACAACTTCTGCGAAGGATGCAAAGGGTTCCCGAATCCTGAAGTCAATGGAGAACAATCTCTTAGCGCATCTTCAATGCCATAACCTTCGCCGCATGGAAGACAGGCTTTGTAAAGAACAAGGGCTCTCGCATCTATATCACGGAAGCCAACCGGGTTTTTGTCCTTGATGGCTTCTCTGAGGATACCTACGGTCCCCGTGCTCGAAATCTCCACAGCAAACTTGCGGTTTATGTCATCGCCATACACCCAACAGATCAGGGTCAAGTCACAGGTGACAGGGGAAGACGTTCCCATGCCGGCTAACTTGGGCGTGGCAGAGTTACAACAAATTTGGGAATGGGCGGGCGTGCTGTCCGAATTTGCACCCCCTAGAAGCACATCCGAGCGGAGATTGAACTCCGCCGACAATGCCGCACGCCAGAATGTCACCTGCCCCTCGGCACGTTATTTTCCCACGGTCTTGACTAGCCTTGCCAAATGCCATTCTGTAGACACACCAAGGCCAAGCAACTCCTCATGTTCTGGCACTATGGTTCCTGAGGCAGGCCATTGCAGAGCGTGTGTAGATCGTGCAGAACATGCGGTTATGCACATCACAACAACTCTGAAACTACGATATGACTGTGTACTCGGCCCCTGGTGGCCAGTCACCGATACACTGCCCTCGCCCGTGTACTCACGCTCGCACACAGCGCAAGGAAAGGAAGGAATGCAGACGATCCTTTAGGACCCCCGGGCAGCCCCACGCGGCACGACAGGGGCAGCTCGCATACCGTCCGTCCGTCCTCACCGCCAGCCTCAAGTTAAGTGGCCCCTTCACTACGCCCGGGCCCCATCGCTAGACGACACGAGATGACGGGAGGCGATGGCGAACCTGCCTTGTCAGCCCCGGGCCTGCTGCCACCGACGCCGCCACGGCGGCGACTAGCACCCTAATGACGGTGACGACGACGCCCACCACCGTTGCCCCTGCAGACACGACCGCCGGCGCCTGGCAGGACCATGATGGCGATGACGCTCAGAACGAGAGTGATCGATGTGCACAAGCAGGCCGTCGTGCGGGAGACAGTCGAGGTCCCTTATGATGTGAACAACCTGTGAGTAGAGCTCACGCATGGCCCGTGCAGAAGGCCGCTGACGACATCGATGTGACGGGCTCGGTCCTCCGTGCGCGCTCACTGGCAGCGGGGACAAGCGTCGTGAGGAGCTCATTACGATGGTCCAGCGGCATGCCGAGAAGTGGCCCTACCATGACGGGAAGCACCATTCAATCACCTCGAAGACAAACATGGACCGGATGCGCGGCGTCCTCCTCAACCGCAAGTTCGGCTTCATGGAGGAAGTGGTGGTCGTCCAACCCCTCTCCCCTCCCCTATCTCCTCTAGTAGCCTGGGCTGGTGTTCCTAGCTCCCCTGGGTTATAGCAGGCTGCAAATAAGATGCACAACGCGCAGGGTGGTCATTTCGCGATCATCTCGACGGCTCACTAGTGCAGCCCCCTTCTTGTGACCCGAACGGACTGCATATCGGACGAGGAGTCCGAGGAGGAGCCCACGGGCGACAGACAGGTGACCATGAGCCCCGGGCTGGGCATCCAGCTTGAGGACGACCAATGTGCGGACTGGGACGATGCTGCTGAAAGCGTCGAGGTGAACGTCTACGTGACGTTCGTCTTCCCCAACGCTGACGATCAGCGAAACGCGTACTCGGTCGAGGTCCCGCACGTCGGATGGGCCGATGGCCTTGGCCATGAGTGGCAGACAGACACGCAGCAGCTGGCCATGCTTGTCCCTCAGGGCATGTTCACTCGTGTCGCTCGCGTCGGGCTGTGCTGTGTTGCTCACTACGGGCTCCACCCAACTCACCAGATGCAATGGGGATCTCCTATCCTGACCCGTTGCACCCCGAGTACAGCCAACGCCTGAAGGCTGCCACAGCACGGTCGAACGCCATCGAGGCTCATGCTGATGTGCCGACTGTGTGCGTTCCCGCTGATAACGCGCTCAAGCTCGTGGTCTCCTTCTTGCCGACACCCTTTTCGGCCGGACCTGCCCACCAGCCTCCTACCGCTGACCAGCCCCAGTCCTCGGTCGCGGTGAGTGCCAATGGTCCGGCCCCAGTCTCTCCGGTCGTCCAGTGACTGAGGGAGGCAGCCGAAATGCGGGAAGGTTATGCTGCATTCAAGCAAGGCCAGCACCACGTGCAGGCAAACGCCGACATCGAGAGTCGAGCATCCCGTTTCTTTCGGTATGCCTATCCGACTGTCTTGGACCGAAAATGTATTCCAGAGAGAAATCTGAAACTTTACACTAAATCATTCCGCCGTAGCTTATAATGCTCACAATCGCCTGATCTACCCCAGCCTATCCCCAGGAGGCACCTTATAGCTAAACTGTGTGCAGCCCCTTGGGAATCAGAATATTGGAGGGGCTGGGATGGCGAAGCCAGCCCAAGGTAAGATCCCTGTGCGAGAGAGGCCAACCTGCGTCCGTTCGACCCTGATCCGAGGATCAGGATCGCGCGAGGCCTGTCACCAGGACGGTATGCGCAGAGGCAGGTAAAAGGGCGGGTGAGGAGTGTGATTTGAAGCCTGCGAAAGCTGCCGTCAGAGGGCTTGACCGCTACCCCGACCGCTGCCCTTCCAGGATCGTGTAGGTAGACTACCAGCTGTAGCGGTCAGAGGGGATGTAGAGTCGCACTCCGTGCGGCCCTCCGACCAGCTGCTGACTCAGAGGTGGGAGTGGGCGGGTGGAGAGTAAGAAGCTTATCAGCGAGAACCGTCGTGAGCTCGGGGCGAGGCACGATCCCCAGGCCGACCGGGCAATCAGGGCCTTTTCAGGCACCCAACGGCGCTTGTGCGTCCCCATGCAGTACGATAGCGACACTAGATCGTCGAGTCCTGTCTCTCGCCGTCCCAGAGGCATTCGACGAGCGACGCGGAGCCTTCATAGAAGCTGTGGTGCAAGCTCGCCGCTGATGTTCGAGCTGGTGCAGCTGGCCATGACAGGCTGCTCGCAAATCCAAAAACCCAGCTAGCAATGATATTCGAGTGTGTTCCGTTCGCAGCGACTGCGGGGCTACGGAGCTAGTGTCGGTGTTAAGACGGACGAGAAACTCACGGCTGTTCTCTCACACATGAACCACCAGAGAGTTGGGGCATAGGTGGCTGGGGAAGCAGACGGCATGAATCAAGACACATCTGATATGCACGAACAAGAAGGAAACGCTGCCTGAGTCAGGATTGGGCGCGGGGCCTCTCCGTGCGCAATTAATCGTTTCACGGTCATGCCTCACTCGTGTGGCCATGTCACGGTTGTGAAACCATGAGATCTGAGGTCCCACCAAATACGCCAGGATAGAGATGTGAATAATTGGAGTAGGTCAGGTGAGTCTTGGACAAATCCTACAGATATGGATTGGCAGAAGGATATATGGGTGCAATGGCACGCAGCTCGAGATCGCAGGGATCTACAGCTGTGGCCCCGAGGATGTAATACTTGTAGCCCAGACAGCGCACTAGACTGGTAGTGCCGGAAGTCTGACCCAAGCTGTTGGGTAGTGGTGCCAATGTATGAGCTGGGAATGGTAGCGACGTTAACCCCGCGTGAACCTTGTCAAGCTGAGTAGGACAGATTACCTAATTAGACACCGCCGTGTCATGTGGCTGTGAGCCACTCGCTCGCTTGTCGTTGACTTGCCACTCATCAGCTTGCTTGCGTCCCTACCCCTGATCTTTCCGTGCACCATGGGTTGGTTTATTGTTGTCATGTTTCTTAAACGAGCTGCTTATGACCGTATCTTTTCAAGGTATTCCGAAGGTGGGTGTCGGTCTGTAATGTTTGTCACGGTGCAATAATCTTGCGTCATTCATCTCCAGTTTTTTCGCTATGTCTCGTGAGCTGTCTCATTTTTGTGATGTGCAAATCGTGTGGTCTAAAGGGGGTTGTACAGCGAACGGTACCCGTTGACGTCTCAACTCATCCAGGAGAACAAGATCCCAGAATTCGGTGATGGGATTTTTAGCCACACCAAAGTCCGTGTTCGTTGACTTCTTCTCCAGATAACCTATACCTTGATTTCAATGGGATCATACACAACTGTGCGATCTCGTGCATTCCGTCCTCCGACCCTCATTTACTATTTATCCACAGGTTCGCATCCCAATGATGAAGATGCCCACTTTCGGATGTCCGAGGAACAGATATTCACATCCATATTCTCATACGTGGACCACTTATTCGGAAGGATCAAACCAAAGAAACTCTTTTTTATGGCTGTGGATGGCGTTGCCCCAAGAGCCAAGATGAATCAACAGCGAAGTCGTCGTTTCCGCACTGCGAAAGAGGCAAGGGAAGTTCGTGAGAAAGCCGAGGGAAGGGGAGAGAAGCTCCCTGCTGAGAAGGCATTCGACAGCAATTGTATCACACCTGGTGTGTGCATCGTGTTCGTTTACCTCAGTCCCTCATTCTGTCCTTCAAGGGACTGTATTTATGGCGAAGCTATCGGCGCAATTGCGATACTTCATAAACAAGAAGATCACTGAAGACGCGAATTGGAGGGATATCCAGGTCGTTCTTTCCGGTCATGAGGTCCCTGGGGAAGGAGAACACAAGATTATGGAGTATATCCGACTATCGCGCGCACAACCAGACTATAATCCAAACATTCGACATTGCTTATATGGTCTTGACGCCGACCTAATCATGCTGGGTTTGCTCAGTCACGATCCACACTTTTGTCTTCTTCGTGAAGAGGTCAAGTTTGGGCCGTCTGCTAAGAAAAAGAGTGGTGGCAAGTACGTTTCCCTTCAGTCCCTGTTAGCACATCTCTCACTACATGTACAGTTTGGAGTCTCAGAACTTCTACCTTCTCCACCTCTCCTTGTTGCGCGAATATCTGAACCTAGAATTCCGCGAGATTGAGTCCGTTCTGCCGTTCGACTATAATCTGGAGCGTGTCATAGACGACTTCATACTTCTTGCGGTATTCGTCGGGAATGATTTCTTACCCAATCTTCCCGATCTTCATATCCACGCGAATGGCTTGGAAGTATTGTTTGAGGTGTATAAGAAGGTTTTACCCTTACTCGGTGGGCTCGTATCCCAATTCCCACGACAGTTCTTGCTTATTCTATGTTTTCTAGAGGGTTATATTAATGAGAGCGGCACGATCAACATGCAGCGTCTTCAGGTATTGCTTAACCAAATGAGGACCTGGGAGCGTGAGATTTTCGAGAAAGAGTATGCAGATGCCAACTGGTTCAAGGGTAAGCAAGCAAAGCATGTATACGACATAGAGACGGCGCGGAGACGCACTAGTCTTGGTTGGTTGCATTTCATGCCCGCTCCACTTTTAGTATTAATGGCAGAGGTTTTTTTCAACAGTTTTGACGCCGGCACAACGAGAGATATTCGACAGCGTGAGGACGTTTGTGATGGAAAACCGAGGGAAGCGACCTGACCTCAATACATCGCTCACAATGCCAAACACCTTTCCTTCCCGAGATCGCGATTTTATTTCGACTCTCGGCGCCGAGTTGCATCTTTATGTGACTTGGGACGAATATGACGAGGAGGACCAGAATCTTGTTACGTGGCGACTTCCAGGATCTGTGGAAGAGCCCACACCAGAAGCTGAAGTTGAACCCGAAGGCGACGGAGACGAAGGCCAATGGGAGGATGTATCAGATGAGAACGATGAGGGTCGGGTGGCTGTTGATCGCGTGTTGAACAAGTATGAGACGGCCCCCGTTAAGGATAACGACGAAGGTGGAGGGTTTGATGCGCGACATGAGAAATCCATCGACGATAGGATGGGCGAGTGGAAGCGCAGTTACTACAAGGTACGTCGTGGGGATATATTATGTGGTTGTTTGGCTCACCATCGGTCTGTGAACAGGAGAAGCTGGACACTTCGTATAATGATCCAGAAGAAATGAGAACCTTGACGTCCAAATATGTTGAAGGCTTGCAGTGGGTGATGCATTATTATTATGGTGGTGTTGCCTCTTGGAGTTGGTTCTACAATTACCATTATGCGCCTCGTATTTCCGGTATGCTCATTGGCGACCTTCCCATTGACAATAACTCACTTGTTCCCAAAGACCTGACAGGTTTGGAAGAAATGGTGTTCGAATTCGATCTCGGCAAACCTTTCCGACCATTCGAGCAGCTAATGGGTGTCTTACCCTCGGCGAGCAAAGCCCTCATACCGCTTGCGTATCAGGTAATTTGCGTTTTGTTTGGAGTGATGACTATCTCACCACAGCGCTTCAGGATTTGATGTGCGCGGCAAGCTCACCTATACGGGCCTTTTATCCCCTGGAGTTTGAGCAAGATCTCAATGGGAAGAAACAAGAGTGGGAAGCAGTCGTCAAGATCCCCTTTATCGATGAAACTAGGCTACTTAATGCCATGGCGCGTGAGTGTCTTTTCTCTCTTCATCCGCATGCATTTATCTGACTCTTGGCTGTTTCTAGCGCTCGAGCACCGCCTGACCGAAGAGGAGAAGCGTCGTAACACCTTCGGAACCAGCACTAAATTCTCGTTCAGTGCTGAAGAGCCGACTACGTATCCGTCCTCTTTGCCAAACTTCTTCCCTCCTATATATCGTTGCACGTGCGTGATGGAACCTTTTGACCTTCCTACCTTAGATGGTCTTCATCTCGTCCCTGGTTTACGCGACGGCGTTTTTCTTGGTGCAAAAGCCCTTGCTGGATTCCCATCTCTTGACACACTACCAAACACTGGTTTGCTAGGGTTCCATAGCGTGAACGTGCACGGGACCGAAACTCGCAACAAATCGATGATAATACACATCCAGAACCCGCACGAGAACCGCAAGTCGGAGGACATTGCCAAGGAGATGGTGGGCAAGCGTACTTTCATTGGCTGGCCTTTCCTACGAGAAGGACACGTAGTCGCCGTTTCCGATTCAATGTTTAAATACGAGGAGGTCGTCGTCGTGCCGGAAACTCCAGCGAAGATCGTAGCCAACCCACATACGCCACAAGGTCTCAGTCACTGGAAGACGAAGGCAGAGCGGATCGAACAGATGTATTCGAAGAAGTATGGAGTTCTCACCGGTGACATAGATGTCCTCGTTCATGTACAGCCCTTGAAAGGTGAGCAGTCTCATATAGCCTCGACTGGGACGTTCATCAGTGCCACAGGCATGAAGCGCCTAGAGACCGGCGCCTTTGTCAAGGACTATGAAGGTCCCGACAAGGAAATCGAGCAGGCGGTTCAAATGGTGATCTCGCAAGTGGCTTCCGAAGATCCGCGTTTCCTGGAGAGGGATCCGCCACCACTGTCCGAGGAGTTTCCAGACGGCTGCAGGATCTTCTTTCTCGGCGAACACGCCTACGGCGTCGCAGCCCAGGTGGCGAGTACGACCAACGACACACTCTCCGTCATTCTTGCGGTGGGCAACAAATACCACGTCATTCGGTTCGTATTGAGTTGACGTACCACAAACAGTTCTTCCCATCGGACAAGGCGGAGAATGACAAGTTCAAGGCGATCGTGCATAATCGTGTTTCTCAGCATTATCATCCCTCCTTCAAGGCTGCCAACATGCTCCACATTACGGGTCGCGCACTGTCCAAGATCACGTCTAGCTTTATGGTGTTGACTTCCGACTCTTCGAAGAACAACCTAGGTCTTAGTCTCAAGTTTGAAGCGAAGAGCTTGAAGGTGATTGATTATTCTCGCAAGGATGGACGACATTGGGAGTTCAGCGAAAGAACAATTGATTTAATACGGGAATATAAGGTAAATACCCCTCACACTATGAGCCGGGTTGTTTTACCTATGTTGTGGGCTCCTAGGACAAGTTCCCTGAAGTGTTTCGAGTACTCGATCAAGATGGAAATGGTAGACATTAACTCCGCCCTCTACGTATGCCAACTGACGTGTGCATGAGATATGATCCGTGCAACTGACATCTTCCACGAAAACGCGGACGCCCGCGTCAAGGAGGTCAAAACGTGGCTTAAATCCAAGGGTGTCCGCGAATTCGAACCAGTCTCACTCTTCTCTGATCAGCTCACGAAAGAAACCGTACAAGAAGTCGAAATATGTGCAGACAGCATTAACGAGAACAAATCAACCACCGCGATCAAGAAGGCGATAGTCAAGAACATTCCACGGCATGCTGTCCTCAAACCTGCGCATGCAATCTACAGGCTACAGAACCAACGCTTTGCACTCGGTGACCGCGTGACAATGGTACAGGATTCTGGAGGCGTACCGTTGGCTGCAAAGGGGGTTGTTATTGGGCTCAACTCAAAATCGATGGACGTCGTCTGGGATATCGCTTTCATGGCGGGTGTCACGCTCGGTGACAGGTACGTGAGCAATTATGTGTCAACTTGAATAACCCATTGTCAAAATTTCCCAGATGTTCTCAGTACCGCGGGTCGACAGTACAGTTCAACTCGTGTTTGAATTTGAGTAATCCACAGTTCATAGCTTCGACGCACCCAAAGTCGGCGCCCACACCCCGGCCGAACGTGCCCTTCAAGCCCCGTGCTGGGCCATACCCCACTATCCGACCACCACCCGGCCAGCAGGCTGCGGCCGGTTTCCGACCGGCCCCATACAGGCATGTTTTTTTCTTTCTTTTTTCGTGATTGCAAACTCACTATACTCGGTAGGCCGTCATCCGCTCCGGTGTCAATCATGGCGAACCCCAACCGAGGACGCGGCGCTGGTTTCCCAGACGGCGGACGACCACTCCAGCCGAGATTTTCGTACGCCACGGCAGGAGGCAGTGCATCAGCATTAGCGCCAAACCATGTGTCTGGCAGACACAACAGCCGAGCAGACGCAGCCCACGAACGAGGGAGAGGGGGACTGCCCAACGCTCACGGTACGATGGCTGGTCCAGGCTGGTCCTCGTCTGATCGTGGTCAGCGCGATGCACCGCGTTCTGGTGCTAGCGCTCACCGCCCGGATCGACACGACACGCCCCAGTATCAACCACCAGTGCATGGCCGGGGAGGGCACCGAGGACGGGGATTCATGCCATCGCTCGGCCGCGGACGCGGATTCATGTCATCGCTCGACCGTGGACGCGGACGCGGGAGGGGAGGGCCGTATGTCGCCGCATCATAGTCGCCGTATCATAGTTGTTAGCGATACCGTTCTTCGTGTGGTGGGTTGGGCCGGGAAACGTGTAAGAGGGAGGTGTCGGTAGCGACCGGCGTGTAGCTATCTTTTTCGCTTTATCTCTGTCATGTAGTGCATTGTGTAGCATCCACACCGCACACGGCTTTGCTCGGGTTATATGTGCATAAGCAAAAGACAAGTTGCATATTAATTTACATGTCTAATTCTCAAAGTTTTAGCAGTAGTAAAAGGTGCCATGAGGTTACCCAGTAATTCAGCGGATGATCCATCAAAAGCCAGGGCCATTGCATGAATAGCGAGCAAAGTGGGATCTGGCGGTGGTGGTACGTTCGGAGACGTTGGAGCAAAGTCAACTGCAGTAGGATCGTGCCTCTCGCATCGTTTTGCAAACCGCTGTAAGCAAAACCACCTAACTCCGTTGCCGAGAACGGCCCATCGCATTTTGGAAGACATCAAGTCCTAGATTCTACTAAACGCGTAGTGACAGGCGTCCAGGACGCCCGCACTACACTTGATCCTAGCCGTCATGGCTGCCTCTCTTCCCATCCCTGTATATACAAGTCTCGAACAAGTATATCACAGTCTCGGAACCTCGTTGAAGCATGCGTAAGTCCCTGACTTTCTCCATCTGCCCACTTGGACTGCGGTTTGACAAACCTTCTGACAGCGAGCGCTGGGATAACCTTGCTAACGAGTTCAATGCCAAGTTTGGGCGATTGCCGGCCTACATTGCCCGTGCTCCAGGCCGTGTCAAGTGAGTCCAGGTCTCTGTATGCTCGGTTGCGAGCTCACTATCTCCTCCAGCCTCATAGGTAGGGTTCCACTTCCTCGGGTGTATGCTCATACCACCAACCTTGACTTGAACCGCAAAGGTGAACACATCGACTATTCCTTGTTTGGTGTCTTCCCCGCCGCGATCGAGCACGATATCCTGATCGCCTGTGCGCCGAGGACACCTGTCGATGCTGATGTGGGCGATCGTGCGCCCGTCGGGCATGTCGTCGCCGAGAATCTGCAACGCAAGTACCCACGTCGGATCTTTGCACCAACGCTTAAACCCTCGGTGGGCCCTTTACTGCCTGAGACAATCGTGCCGGACGTCCCAGCGGACGCCGTCCGCGTCGCTGCGTGGCATCTCCATATCCACACGACCCCGCTGGGATGGGAGGGGTACGTGAAAGCGGGGTACTATGTCCGTCAGATTTTTTTTTCCGTGCCTCTCGTCGTGTGCTTTCCGTGGGGTGTGTGACTTGATTTTCACTGCTAGGGCGTTTTGAACCACTACTTTGACCCCGGGTTGAGCGATACCCTTGGCTTGGCGCCCGTCCCTGTAGATTTGCTTGTGACAGGGACTGTCCCGGCTGGCTCGGGGCTGTCGTCGAGCGCAGCGATGGTTGTCTCATCCACGCTGGCGTTTCTGGCTGTCAATGGGATTCTCGAAGATCCGAGCATCGCGCCAACTAAAGGCGCTCTCGTAGAGATGGCCGTCGAGAACGAAAAACGTGTTGGTACGTATGCCCCGTCCACCCCTGTTTCGGGATCGTGCTCACTTCCGACGGCCCAACTAAGGCGTCAACAGCGGAGGGTCCGTACTACTATGCTGGTTTACTTCCAAACTATGCTGATACTGTTCCTTGTTCTAGAATGGACCAGGCAGCCTCCGTCATGTCGCTCGCAGGCGCTGCACTCTACGTCTCGTTCTTCCCTAAGCTCAGCGCTGAACCGATTCCTCTTCCTGGTCCTCGACCAGGGCGCCCTTCTTTGCCGTCTGCAACCTTGGTCTGTGCGAACTCGCTCGTCGTATCGGACAAGGCCGTGCATGCCAAATACCAGTACAATCTACGCGTGGTCGAATCGCTTGGCGCTGCACGAGTGCTCGGGGTTCGCCTTGGCGTCGAGGTGGGCCCAAGAGAGCGCATCACGCTGCGAGAGGTCATGGCGAGATTCACCGGGGAACCAGACGACCAGACGGAAGAGGACGTGAACAAGGTGAGGGTGGGATTGGAGAGAATGGTGGAGGCGGTCGAGTGTCTGCGACCAGATGGCGCTCAGGATGGGGACGAACTCGGCGTGACGTTGGAGACGATGATCACGTGGTCTGGCATGGGCGAAACGTTGTTCAAAGACGTATACCTCTCGTGGGTCGAAGGTCAGTAGACCGGCTTCCTCGTTTGGCCGTTTTCGCAGCAAGTCCTAACCGGGTGTAGTCGAGACAACGCACTTTCAGCTGTACAAGCGAGCCAAGCACTGCTATTCGGAAGCGTTACGCGTGCTCCGATTCCGTGACGTCTGTCTCATCGCGGAGAGATCGGCTGCAGCTTATCGAGGCACCTCCGTGTTTGAGACACTAGGGATACTGATGAACGAGTCTCAGGAAAGCTGTTCGAAGCTGTATGAATGCACCTGCCCAGAGGTCGATGAACTCACCCGGCTCGCACGAGCAGCAGGGGCGTACGGGAGCCGAGTTACAGGTGATCACATTCTCTTGTTGTGACCCGCATGGATGCCCTTGATATACTTTCTATCAACTACAGGAGCGGGGTGGGGTGGGTGTACCGTGTCATTGGTGGACGAATCCCAGGTCGACACGTTCATTGCGAGTATCAAGGCAGGATACGGTCCATATCGGGATCTTGAGGGGGAGGCGCTGGAAGAGGTTATTTTTGCGACAAAACCGAGCAGTGGTGTCTGTGGTACGTCAATTTGACAGACTGTCTCGCTTTCTTATCGCCCAAGGACTCTCGCAGTGTACAAATTTACAGATTGAATGGTATAAAGTAGCCGGGGCGATTGAACTATAAAAAAAATTGTTTGAATAGGTACCAGGGTGGTTTTGGCGTTTTGACGCGGATAAGAGATAAGATAAGCAAAGTAAGACGAGTGTCACCGTTGGGTATAAAGTGTGCCATTCGCACCTCGAGTTTATCCACCACCACGAACGTCCCTGCACGATCCGTTTCAGCCATGAGTGACCCATACAAGCCCGTGTTGCTCGCCCTCCCAGGTGCGCTCACGCCGGCGTTGGCAGTCGAGGTGAGCAAGTGCCGTACCGTGGGAACCCGTCCAGTCGAACGGCCCACCAACGCAGGTCCTCCCGCATGGCGTCACCATCCACAGGATCATCGTTCAGGTCAACGGAAAGGTATGTCCTAGAACACGACTTGGCGTGTGGGCCCGCTAAATACACCCCACGCCCGCCCCTCCCTTCGCTATCCAGACGCACGATCTCGTGATTGGTGCAGAAGACCCCAAGGATCACTGCGCGATCAAGTACACGAACACGATCATCGGGCGGTATGCCAACCGCGTTCCTGCCGGGACGCACGTCGTCCAAAGAAATGGTGTAGCAGCAACGTTTCAAGCGCTCGCGAACGGTGCGTGGGTCCAAATCCCTCCTTCGATCGACTTTCTCAGGAACCTCCACAGAGAGCCCGGAAGTGTCCCTCCATGGTGGGCCAAGTGGATTCGACGTCGGTGTCTGGAGGAGGCTCGCGCGGCTGGAGGACGTGACGCTGTTCACTGCGGCAGAGGTACGGTCTGTCGTAGCGAGGACGGACGCGAGCGCGGCCATCTTTTCGCTCACGTCCCCGGACGGTGACCAGGGGTACCGCGGCGCGCTGTACCTGGAGACGCTCGTCGTGCTGCTACCGCCATCGCGAGTGACGCCGTCCCCCTCGGCTGCGTCGCAGCACCAGCTTGGGAGCATCGTCATCATCTACCGTGCAAAGCTCATCGACGTGCCCGAGGGCGAGAAGAAGGTGACGCCGATCAACCTGACACAGGTACGTCTGATGCGGGAGCGTGACGCTCGTACGGATATTTATTCGTTCGTTCGTTCGTTTGTTGATGTCAGCACTGGGGTTTCAATCTCGACGCCAGTCTGCAAGAGGGCGAAGGGACGCTCGAGGTGTTGGATCACGACCTGACTATTAGGGTTTGATGTCCATCCCGTCTCCTCTGAATCACGTCTCACTTGCTGACTGCACTGTCCAGGCAAGCCACATCGCTGAGCTGCAGCCCAACTCCTTGCCTAGCGGGCGATACATTCCGGTGGCTGAGGCGAACAATAGCAGTGGTGCACACGTTCACGAAAACAAGCGTATCAGGGACCTGTTTCCAGGAATCGGCTATGGTATGTCGACCGTTCTCCTTCAGGATTCGAGGCGCATTGACATCGTTTTCTCGTGAAGACGATTACTACCTGTTGAGCCCCCGGCCTGACCTCAAGCTCACCTCACCTCACCGGATCCCCATCGTCAAGTTCGCAGACGGGCTCAACCTCGTCGACGACTTATTGACCACCCGAAACGATCCCGTGCTGAGGCTCTCGTCGGACAAGTCTGGTCTTGCCGTCGAGTTTGATACCAACCGTAAGCGGCACGCACGTTCCTGTCGCGTTCGTGCTCCCGACATTTGTTTCACCCGCCTGCGCGATCTTTTTCCCCGTCTCTTACCTAGAGGCTGGGTTGATGTTCTACACGAACAATCACGCGGACCCCAAGGGATACAGAAAGAGGATCCACGGAGGCACCGGCCATAGAGGAGACGGCTATGTTCCTCATTGTACGTCGACCTCTTCTGTCGTTTGATGGCTCGCGGCACAGGGAGAGGACGACGTCTGACGTTACATCGACAGCCGCTGCGTTCATCGAGTTTCACGAGGTGAGAGTCGGACATGAGTAATTATGGCACCGCTATCATGTCGTTGCTGATGCGTAGCACCTAGCCATTGTCGGCATTTTTGTATCCAACCAGCACGAGCACAGACACATTGTTGACGTCGGACGAGATCTACAACAACTATGTCCGCGTGGACATTGTCGCCCGACCAAGCGGGACAAGAGATTGAAAAAAAGAAATGATTCAGAGCTATTTTGGAGGAACATGTATTACAGGAGCATCCTGACCGCACTGTTGAATGCGGAACTCTCGTTTCCGTTTGTATGGCTTTCCTTCAATTGGCACTACTGGTACGTAGAAAAAAAAAGTGCTACATACCACGGTGTTGGATGTTGTCGTCAATATTCGAGCATACAAAGGTACGTACCTGTAGTGTTTTATCTGAGTGAGATGCCATGTTGTGATATCGACTCAGAATTGGCGCATCGAATGAGGGGGGGGTGACTTCGGCAACTTGGTGACTTCAGCATTTTCTTAAAACACAACATTCTACATCTGTTTTTCATTTTCCCTGCAGCTATATACCATCTAGTAGATATATTGAGGGTCTGCGAGCATGAACGAGCACAATTGATGCGGAAATGAACGAGATAGCTAAAAGGCAGGTTGTCACGCTGAACCATCACATTGGTGTCACCTGCCGAACCGTGCCGCGGCTGAGTTTGAAGTCTTCACAAGCTGCCACCAGTGTGCCGAACGTCTGAATGCAGCCACTGCCAGCGCACCAGTGCGGGAACAAGTTGCTTCGCCTTCGCGGATCGACTGGTCGAAGCAGCCGGCATTGCGGGAAGCATCGTGCGACCTCTGATCCAACTTACGAGTCACGCATACAGGCAGCCTTACAAGGCCC
>JBBPLV010000350.1:0-21477 GCA_038089975.1 Boletellus ananiceps | reverse complement strand
TTGACCGATAGGGGATTGGAGACCTATCCCACCGCCACGGAATCTCCTAAGTACATGCGCACACACAGGAAGAAGAAGAAAGGGAGGGAGGGGAAACCAAAGAGACGCACAGAAAACTTGTAGAACTTCTGAAATCTCTGCAAGCTCGGGTCGTCCGAGCCCTCCACCGGCCCCGGCGTGTAATGGTACCCAGGTGGAAGCCGATACGCGACCGTACACGCCAGCACGTGTTGACCGAGTTCCTTCACCTCATGGTGTGCTACGTGCTCAAGCCCGTCCCCTGCCGCGAGCGTGCATCCCGCTCCGCCGAGCTCGCACAGGAGGGACTTGGTATTTGCAGTTTGCATCTCGAGCCGGACATGGACGCCTTGGACCGCTGCGTGCGTTTCGTTATTGACGGAGAAGCAACAGGAGAATGTCTCGCCGAGCTGAATTGCACCAAATGCGGTGGGTAGCGTGAGGAGCTCGGAGACATGCGTGAGGTCGCGCAGGGTCTTGGGATGACCGGGGAGCGGCGTCGTGCCTTGGAGAGAGAGAATCGAGGCGGTGGAATGGGCGGAGAAGTAGGAGGAACTAGAATAGAAAGGTTCCCAAGCAGCTGCAAGCCCAGGTCGCTATGAACAACAAGAATGCGATAATCATTCGTGTCGAGCGCAAGGAGATGGAAGCGGCTACGCACAGAGACCCTCATCACCTTCAACGATATAAGATGACCTTGTCCTTCAGTGCTCGCCATGGCGGACACACCCTGTTGAAATCCACAGTCAGTGTCCCCGACAACTCGCCACGAACTTATCAATGATCGACACTGCGATTCAGCGGCGTTGTTTGTCGTTGTTATATTTCAAGGCCCCCGCCTTCCATAATTGTTTGATCAAGTTGGGATTGGTTTCCCGTCCGATTCGGAACGAGGGGCGAGTATGGTGTGTGAATAATTAACTATCTGGCTCTATTCAAGCCCCCTTCGCCAATATCCTCTTCAAGTCCAAGTTCCGTTTCTCCAGCATCTGGATTCTCATCTGTGCTTCGAACATCTTCTTCAACAAGTATCTCCGCCTCTCCGTCGATGCACGCTTACTCTTCCACAGCGAATGGAAAAACCTCTCAGGTCCGGTGATCTCATGCAGTGTGACGAGCTCGGCTTCGCAAGCTTTGATCGTGATGTCCGCACTAGCAACTAGTCTGTCATTTATAGCAATGTCTTGCGTTGCTTGGAAGACAGGATCTGCGTGCGAGTTAGCGGCATGGTTACTATGAAAACGGGCAGAAGCACCCACCATTGACAAGTCTCTCGAAAACATATTTAAGGACGGGTCTGCCTGGGCGCACGGTAGAAGGTCGACCTGTTCGCGACCCGTCAAAAAACTTGCTCGCATGACCCGAACCAATGAAGCTCACCGTTCCAAGTCCCGATAGAGATTAGCTCCGCATGCTCCATAGAGCGTAGAGCGAGCTCATCCCCCTTGAATGGGAAGTTTGCCAATACGTCATAATAGGATAGCTACGTGCTCAGATTGTTAATCGGGCTTGTCGAGGACTCTTCTAAGCATAGCATAATGAGGGATACCCACCTCCGCTTTTCGTGCGAGTTGCCCGAGCACGGCCCAGGCCTGCTCGCGTGTCCATAGGAGAGACTTAGCATCTTCGATATCCTCCCCAAAGGCGTTTTTACGGAGCTCGCCGACACTGCGGGTGATGATGTCTTCGACGGCATCCTGGACAGCTTGGCCGCTGCGGACTTTGTGTATCAGCTTGAGGGCATGGTTAGCAAAGTACTATGTAGGAAGGGTGGAGGAACTGACAATTTCGAGGTCGCTTGCGCGTCCACCAAGACATTCTATACTGGCCACTTCACGCGTGGTCAACTCAGCAGACATCCCGGCATTACGTAGACGCTGTTTCACAAATGCAAGGGAACTGCCAGTATCTGCGTCGTACAAGGGAATAGAGTTCAGAGGCTTTGACGGAAGGGCTGATAACGAGGACAATAAGCGAGCTGTTGAATTACTAGCGATATGTCTGGTCATACCGCGTCCAATTAGCTTCGCGTTCTCTCTGTTGTCGCTGACGACAATAACATGCGCAACCTGAAATATGTCAGTAAAGCATGAAGAGAGCATCACAATCGTTATGATCGCTTACCTTGTTCTCAACCAGTGTCGCAGCCCATTGGCTAAGTGCTTTCTGTAGTTCCTCCCGGTTAATACTACCGCGAGCACCGTAATTCCTGATAACTACGACCGGAAGCGCCGCGATGGCCTCAACCTCTTCTGTAGTCCTCTCCTTTCTTAGGAGTTCGTCCTCGACTTCTTTCTCCTTTTTAAGCTTCTCCAATACGAAAGTTCCGTCATCCCTATTTGCTGCAACATCACTATCCATTTCACTGAAAAACTCGTCACCAACACCGAGCTCGGACATGATACCGTTGCCAGCGATACAATCGAGCCTGCCATCATGCCAGGTGCCGCGGCGAATACGCTCTGAACGGCGTGAATCCTCGATCTTACGAGCTTCCAAGTCACGCTGGGCTTTGAGTTCCTGTTTGGTAACTCTGCGAAGCGATTGGTTCACGTTTATGAGAGCCGATCCAACTACTTCAAGGATTTGCTTCAGCTGGTCCGACAGGGAGGTGCTAAGACCAGCTTCACATGTGTATGCGGTGAATAAATGGGAGATTGTGGAAAGAGGAAAGACAACTGACCCTTTTGACCAATGACGCCCATGCTCGCAATATCGATGATGTTGGTAAGAGAATTGAGGAAGGTGAATATGGGTTTGTAGCCCGTCTGTTGCGCTAGAGCAGCTACGAGCCTGGTATCAGAAGTAGCTTTGTTGAGCTCTGCACAATCAATTACTAAAGCCTTCCTGCGGATAATGCATCTATAACGCCCGAAAAAAATATTGGGAGCATCACGGACCGACCGCTGTCCTGCAATAAGGCAGAAACCATATGCGACTTCCCGCTACCCTGGGGACCGTGGACGAATGCGATGGTTACTATAGAGTTTGGGAATTACAGCTGTGTGAAGTTTCAGAAAGTAAATCAACGCACGCGGAGGGTCAGTTAAGTAGCTTCTCAAATCATTTTCCGCTTCCCTGCGTTCCTTCCATCCGGTCAGATCCATAATTGGGGTATCTTCGGGTGCAGATGAGAGGGATAGCCGACCAAGAGCGTATGCCCGCAACCACTTGAACAGTCCATACTCTTTTGGAGGTTCAGTCATCGTGAGACGATCAACAAGGAGTTGGCAAACCTCTGTAATCGAACCAATTCAACATCTTTCCTTCGATGAAGAATGCTCGGATAGGGTCAAACACCTGTGTACAGGTTGGTACGTGAGCAGAATATTCATTTAGTGCTTACAGTGTATGTCAGTGTGCCCAGTAAAAAGAACAGAATGGGAAGAACTATTTTTGGATGACTAGCGAGCCAATCGCGAATTACGTGAGCCTGAGTGGGCCGCTGGTAAAGTATCTGCAAACGAGTGTGCTGCGTGCTGCCCGCGAACTGATATCCATGGATGACGTTTCGCGCAATAGCGGCAGAACGAACCCGCGCAAAGGAAACATCTGCCGAACGAAGAGTTCCGGTGGGGGCAGGTTTTGGGGAAGTCAAATCATGTATGCGGCCGTATGGCTGTTGAACGAGTGAGAATGGTTTCTCCAAGCGACAATCGAACAACTTGCGCGGAAAAGCTCGTATAGGGATTCTTCTTGGATATCAGGTCCCTCAAACCCAACTTTTACAAGAGGAGAGGGGTACCTGTTCATGTCCTGACAATGTGTTATGAGTGCAGTCCATTTCATAGTCTAAAAACGGACCTCTAACCACGGTTGACCTCTGACAAGCCAGACATTGCCCCAGCTAAGGCCAGCCCAGGAGGGCATACCGTGCTCGTCAACTTCCGTCTTTAATTTATCCTCAATATCCTTAAGGGCACTCTCTTTGTGGCTGGCATTATACGCAAATTTGACAAAGACACCGCCATCCTTTTGGTATGGTTGAAGGGAAAGGACCTTGAACCCGTGTGTCCTGACGACAGAGAGGCGGGACTCTAGTTCCCCCAGCAGGGACTCCTCGCGAAACACGCCAATATAATGGCGGATGCTGGTGCAGCGATCAGGGATGGTGAAGTGACGCGATCAGGAGAGGCGTACTCCCAGATGCCCAGTCGGATGGGAAAAACAGAGTCTACGAACAGCCAGCCATGCTAAGCAGGGCCGCTGCGTCACGCACCTGTGGCCACCAGTAGCGTTAATCGGAGACTCACGTTGGTGGGGGCGTCGCCGGCGTTGTTTGCCAATTTACGGACCAGGCCCCCAGTCCCAGCTGCTCCGGCCCCAACTACACGTCGAACGGCTGGCGTACTTGAGGTGATGGCACCTACAGCATTTCTAGACAACATGAGTGTCTCGACCGCCGTGTGCACTTTGACAAGCATATCTCACGGTATCGCGAGGACAAGGTCGTGGTAACAAAATTCCATTTCTGTATGCCTCGGCCAAAGCGAACCGTTTTGCGAGGAGACCCCGTCCTCCCCACCACCACCGTCCACGTACATTTCGCCATCCTGCTCCCCGTCTGAGACAGCGATGAGCACTTATACCCAACAAAACTACCCGGCCTCTCTCGCTCGCTCCAGCTCGTTCTTTGGCACAATCAAAAGCCTCGTTACTAATTCCTTCGCTTGGTTCGCGGGTTCAGAGGATCAGTTCGAGGATACCCATGGAAAGCGGAAGAGAGCCCCAGTTCCATCCGAGGATGTATATATGGAGGATGAGAGCCTTCCGAGCAGGCCCAAGAAGATCAGAGTCAGCTCCTCCGCCAGAGACACCCAACCTTACCTCGATCCCCCCAGATCTGCATTCACCCAACCACGCCCGACGTCAGATCGCTCTATGTCTGCCGTCGCTCCAGATTTAACTAGGTCTCCCCGCAAAACATTACACCTTCCATCGGCCTCGTCAACTTCGAATCAGTTGCCACGTAGTCGACGTACCTTGTCTCCCCTTCCCAGCAGTTCATACCTGAAACCCCAAGGTGTGACACGCACGATGTCTCTTGATCCGCCTTCCCGTGCAAGTCTCTCGTCTCGTATACAACCCACTCCTACGATCCAGGATCTCCAGGAGGATACAAGACACGCGAGAGATTCCGCGGTTGCAAGTCGGGATGTATCCATGTCCCCACGGCGTCTCCGGGTTCGCTCGTCACTCACTCCTCAACCTTCGGGTACTAGTTTTGGTCCTGTTGTCCCGCCACGGAGAGAGCGCGGTCCAGATGACCCTCCTCCTCTCAGTGCTTTGATGTCAAATCCTATGTTTGTGAAACCACCCCCTGCCGTTCAGAAGCAGGGTGCTGCGGATCCCCCAAAGCAATTAACTTTAGGAACATTGGTGGACTCACAGCGTAGCGTTCGTCCCCACGTTCTTGTGCATTCAGGATGAATCTCTTATCATTTATTCCAGGGACGTGCGCTGGCCCGTCAAAGCTCTATCTTGTTCGGGACAGGTTCCATGACGGACGTCTCTGCGCGTATGTTCATCATATGGTCGAACCATTCCCTACGACTTGGCTCATACCTATTTCATAGCAGGCCACCTCTGGCCAGTCAACAAAGCCGAAATAGCTCTACATGAACTGGAAGTGTACAAGACCCCGTTGCTGCCTACACGATTGAAGGGTGCTACTGCAGTTCCGGATATGTTCCTGCACAAAGAAAGGAAACATATCACGCTAATGACTGATGATAGGCCAGCCAAGCCTCGACTCGGAACGAAGAATAAAGGGAAAGAAAAGGGAAAGAAGAAGGGGAGGGGAAGGGAAACGACGAATGGGACGAAACCGTATGCAGGAGAGGGTGGAATGAAAAAATGGCTAGCAAGGCGAAAGAAGGAGGAGGAAGAGGCGAGAGAGAAAGAGAGAAGCGAGGCAATGGAAGACGAAAGAGCAGAAGAGGAGAAGGAGCGCATAGAGGCAGAAGCAGAGAAGAAACGCGAGGAAGAGCTGAAGATTCCTCCACCGCCTCCCCCAGCTCTCGTCTTCGATCCAAAAGCGCCCCGTGAGGGGCTTCCGACCTCTTCATTACGAGTGGGTCGTGCGAGGATTAGCAGAAATCACTTAGCACGCCCACTGTCGCGGCATGCCAAGTATTCTGCTGCGTTTGAGGACGAAGATGAGGATATGGAAGAATCTCGCGCCACAGAAGAGAAAGCACTTGAAGAAGCGGCTAGGAACGCACCGGTGTTTGAGTTGCCTGCTGGTTTTTCTTTCGCTAAAGAGGTGGGCCGCAGAGTCCGTTAACAGGATCCTTTACTTACATCTCTTAGACAACAACCATCACGCATGATCTGGCACACGCAAAGGAACCTCCAATTGGATCGCTTCCATTTTCCCTGACCAAGCCGGCACCAGTGTCTGCGCTTGCGCCAGTCCCTCCTCCGGCTGAGGCAGCGAAGGAGACCCCGATTACAGCTTCCCCGGCCCCGGCTCCGGCTCTACCCACGATATCGCTCGTACCTCCTACTCCTGAGACTGTTAGAATTTCTTCGCCGGTTCCACCCCTCCCGACCACCGCGGCACCAGCATCCAGTGCTCCATCGATGTCTTCTGGAATACCAAACTTTTTTGCCAACTCCTCCGTCTTTGCCAAACCAGCGGCCATCGGAACGCCACCATCTTTACCTTTCACTGCCCCTGCGATGGAGCAACTAAAGCCGACTGAGGTTCCGGCACCACCTGTGCCCGAGGCGGTTGATGCAACACCATCACCATTTAGTGCGGAACCGCAGCCTACACCCGCATTTGTCGCACCTATTCCTGACACCGTTGCCACGTCTTCCACGCTCGGAGTACCTACATTACCGAAAGAGAGCGAAAACCCACCGACAGTTGCACCATCTCTCGCCTCGCCTTTCACATTCGGAGCACCCGTGAAACCGGTCGAATCTGTTCCAGCCCCAACTCCTAGTCTGTCGTCCAAGCAACCACCGATGGTGGAGTCCGCAAAGCCCTCAGCCTCATCGAATGCTACTTCCTTTGCGTTTGGTGTTGCGACCTCTGCATCGTCCCCGGTTCCGACTGTATCTGCCACTACGACCGAGGCACCAAAGAGTGCCTTCACTTTTGGTCAGCCTGCCGCCGTTGCCTCGACATCAGCCTCCGTGCCGGGAACAGCACCGCCAAGCTCCGATACATCTAAATCCTTGTTTGGTACACCGCCACCCGCGACGCCGTTCTCGTTTGGAGAACGTCCCAGTACCGCCCCTGCTGAGACAAAACCTGCAGCGACGCCATTTTCTTTCAGCACACCCACGGCAGAGAAGAAACCTATGACAAATTTCACCTTTGGTCCTCCGGCCACCCCAGCGCCAGCCCCCGCTGTTCCAGTTGCATTCAACTTTGGAGCTACTCCTGGTGGAACGACCGCAACAGATGTCTCTACCAAACCTTTCACGTTCGGGTCAGCAGCGCCAGCTCGTCCCGTCACACCTCCAAAAGCTGAGCAAGAAGTGACGATGGACGAGAGCCCGGCAAGGGACATGGTACTAAATGGAAGCAGCAAGGCACCAGAAAGGCCAACACTGAATTTTTCCTTCAGTACACCGAGCGGATCTGCATTATTTGCTCAGAGCCCGGCTACCACCGCGGCTCCCTTTAGTTTTGGTGGGTCGGGTGCGACGGTCAATCCGTTTACAAAAGAGGAAAAGAAGGAAGCGAAACCTACAGTCACGTTTGGTGGATTTGGACAAGCATCTTCTACCGGTTTCTCATTCGGACAAAAACCTCCAGAGAGTCCAGTAACGACTACGCCCGCACCCGCACCCTTCCAGTTTGGGCAGCCATCACCAAATATTGCACCTGTGTCACCATTTCCGTTTGGTGCTGCACCTACACCTGTGGGTGCCTTCGGTCAGCCTTCGGCAGCCTCCACGCCGTCGAGTCCTTCGACATTTAATCGACCAACTTCGTTCGGCTTCACGGCACCTGCTGCCACCCAACCTGCAGCCAATCCATTTACATTTGGAGCAGGCAGTCAGCCTGCTTCCCCTGCTACCAGCAACGCTACACTTCCATCCGGAACGACCGGCAATGCACCATTTACATTTGGTGGTGGAGCAAATGCGGCCGCCGTATCCGCCGCCACTTTTGGTGCACCTAGCTCTGCAGCGGCACCGTCGGGAGGATCGCTGTTTACGATGGGATCTGTTCCACCTCCCACGGAAGGTGCGGGTGGCAGAAGAATAAAAAGCCTTCCGCGACGTGGCGGGCGGCGGTGATGGCCTTTGCGAGCGTAGCGCGTGGTGGTTGGTGGATGAACATGAAATGTCTTCGCGCTATTCGTTTCTGTCTCGCTCTGAAAATGGACTGTTTTCTCACTTCTCAGTGCGCTACCCTCTTTACACCGATGTCAGGCATCGATGGCACGACCTGCTGCGAAAGCATGTCTCGTACGTTCTGTTCGCACCCATCTTCTATGGGGGGCTCTCGCCTCCACATTTTGTTTGGGAGTTTCTGGGATTGTTCGCGTTACATACTGGGTGGCTGACGGCCACGACTCATTCGCATCTTTGATTTTCTCTCCATTGACCACGCAACTTGTCCCCCGCATCCATCTGGTACTAAGTTACATACTTACACAGGCTGAAGGCCTCGTAGATCCAACCGTCGCATAGTTCCTATACGCACTATTTTGTTGTGTTTTCTCGCTTTCTTCTACGGGGTAGCCGCACCGTTAATGTGCTGTCTGTTGTCCCGCTTTACCGTCGCGGTGACGCGCCTGGCACTCGACACCACACCCTCAAGCACACCAGACACCTGAACGTCGTGCACCATGCCTCGTGAGATCGTGACAGTCCAATTCGGACAATGCGGAAACCAGAGTACGCTGCGTGTCCCTAGCGTGTCCAGCCGTCGCCTAACGCGAGCACGTTCTTGCCTTTGTATCGTTGACCCCCCCGGTAATCGACAATCGCGGCATGGTCGGTGACTGCGCCAAGTGGGTGCCGTGTATTGGCAGCGTCTCTGTGCCGAACACGGGATTAACAAGGAAGGCATCCTCGAGGAATGGGCGACCGAAGGCGGCGATCGCAAAGACGTGTTTTTCTACCAAGCCGACGACGAGCACTACATCCCGCGCGCTATTCTCGTCGATCTCGAGCCTCGGGTAACGTCCCATCGCCTTTGCGTCTCCTTCCGGATTCTGAGCGGGGGTGGGGGGTCGACACGACAGGTGATCAACAATATATTGGGCTCGCCGTGGGCGAACTTGTATAACCCTGAGAACATATTCATGTCAAAGGATGGTGGAGGGGCGGGGAATAACTGGGCGCATGGGTATGCGTCGGGAGAGAGATTGTACGAGGAAGTCATGGAAATGGTTGATAGGGAGGCGGAAGGCAGTGACTCTCTCGAGGTATGCGCACTTGGCCACTCCCCGATCGTGTTCGACAGACGTGCCCATCTTTCTAAAATTATTTTAGGGATTCATGATCATGCACTCCATCGCTGGCGGAACAGGCTCCGGTTTTGGTTCGTTCGTGCTCGAGCGGTTGAATGACAAGTTCCCCAAGAAACTCATTCAGACGTACTCTGTCTTTCCCAACGCACAAGAGGGTGATGTCGTCGTTCAGCCGTACAACTCTCTGCTCACGCTCAAACGACTGACGAACCATGCCGACTCGGTTGTCGTACTCGACAATGGCGCGCTTTCGCGGATAGCAGCCGATAGGCTACACGTACAAACGCCCACGTTTGATCAAACGAACCAGCTCGTGAGCCTACTCTTTCATGCGCGCATGTTTGATTGTCGATGGGCGTCGATGTTGCTCTGTTGCGACAGGTTTCGACGGTGATAGCTGCAAGTACGCAAACGCTGCGTTATCCTGGTTACATGAACAATGACCTCGTGGGCATCATCGCGTCCCTCATTCCGACGCCTCGATGCCACTTTTTGATGACGTCCTATACGCCGTTCACGAGCGACCAGATTGACAAGGTTCGGTTTGCAGCTACAGCACTTGCCCTGACACCCCGCTCATCGGGAGCGATTTCCAGGCAAAACCTATCCGGCGCACCACAGTCCTCGATGTCATGCGCCGTCTGTTACAGCCCAAAAACCGCATGGTATCAACGACGCCGAGCAAAACCGCATGCTACATCTCCATTCTCAACATCATCCAAGGAGACGTCGACCCGACCGATGTGAGACAGCATCCACGCGTCCCCGTTTGTTTGCGTTGATCGTGTCCCCACGACGCTAGGTACACCAATCGCTGCTCCGCATACGCGAACGACAGCTGGCCAACTTCATTCCGTGGGGTCCTGCGTCGATACAAGTCGCGTTGACGCGCCGGTCGCCGTACGTGACGACAAACCACCGCGTGAGCGGCCTGATGCTTGCTAATCACACGAGCATCGCTTCCGTACGCCCTCCCCCCCTCCTCGAATCCGAGATAGAAAGCTGAGATCGTTGATCACAGCTGTTCAAGCGTATGTTGGACCAGTTTGACCGTCTTCGAAAGCGGAATGCGTTTTTGGAGCAGTACAAGAAGGAAAAGATGTTTGAAGACTCTCTGGAAGAGTTTGACGACGCCAGGTGAGGGCGGCGTGGTGTATGTCTGGGGCACATGGCTCGACGGATGTTTTCTAGAGCCACGGCAGAAGAACTGCTCAAGGAATACAAGGCCTGCGAAAGTGCAGACTATATTACATATGTAGGTCTCCCGGTTCCTTCTATTCCGCCACGGTTGGTCATATTGCATGCAGGGCGCACCCGAAGAAGGCTCATGAATTGTACATCGATAAGCCCAACGATCAGTAATATTACCGTACTTGAAACCTCCTTATCTCTACCGGTTTACACACCATGCTTATCTTGACAGAAATACATTGCATCTAAGGACAAACAGAAGTACTGTGCTAGCGGTATGATGTCGATATTATCGAATTAGGGAGGGGTCAAGTTACGACTTCTTTGGCCCCTCCAACTTCTTCCCGATATCTGAACCTGGGAGCAAGCGTTAATTTCGCCATGCAAGAAAGATGAGTCAGAGATAGTAGATACCACGAAGTTTGACACCCAAGGCCCTTTCCATCTTTGCAAGAATCTGAGGATTGGGGATGGCCTTTCCGGACTCGTACTCCTGGATGACAGAGGGTTTCTCATTGGTCTTTTGAGCGAGCTCCTTCTGTGTCAGCTGCTTCTCCATACGAGCAGTCTGGATAGCCTATGACAAACACGAGCATATGAACGACTCTTGGCGAAAAGATGGGATTGAAGAAATTCTCACCTTGCCGACAGAGGGGGCGACCTTAGTAGGTGGCGCAACCTCGTTCTCGCGGTCAAGTTTCGCTATTTTCTGGTGGTCAGGGCCTAACTACGATTAAGGCACACTGGTCAGATTAGGGTGAAGACAAATATGCACCGGCGTGAGCCTTGTTCCCTCCACCAGCGACTTTCTTGTCCGTGGCAACGACGGCCCCGGATCTGCGAGCCTGTGCAAGATGTGTGAGAGGTCACTCAGATGCCATGGGGGCAACACTGAGTGGGCTTACGGCTGGAGGGAACACGCATGAGCGAGGAGAAGAGAGCTGTGCCAGGACGTACCGTTGAGGTCAGCACCGTTGCGAGCGACCTTTGGTGCTTTGGCTCTGGAGCCAATGACGGTCTTGCTGTCCCAGTCGACGTTGGTGCTCATTTTCTGCCTGGTAATGTTCTGATGTAGTGTGTGTGTGGTGGTGGTAGTAGGAATGCAAGAGCGAGTCTGGAAGATTAGGTAACATAAAGCACCGACGCTCGCAGGTGAGTCAATCGCCGTCAGGTGCCGCTTGTTGACTCGAGCAGTCAGCTTATCATAAGGCCTGTTCAGCCCAAGCCTTGTGTTGCGCTGCAGGATTGTCGCTCAGTAAACAGCAAGGAGGATTCCGTTACGAGGATCAGGCACGCTGTTTACTCTTGTTCGAACCGGATTCTCGACGGTCTACCACTTGTTCGAATGGTGTTCGTTCCCGGTGCGCATCGCCTCATCACTGCAATTTATTCACCCACTTGTTGTGTATTCACGTGACTACATCCCCACCGACCCGGGGCCCGCTCTGGTCAGTTACTCGTCCAACTACTCGTTCGCCTCCCAACGTTTATCTGCACCGTATGAGCGCCGTCTCTCGTTATCACTCGGATCCTTTGGTTCAGCGCACCAGCTGTGTTATGTAGGACACCGGGCATCGACGGCCACACTGTGCTACTTCACTCGCTAGTCCAGATCGTTTCCTTCGGGAATTGATTTATACATGCAAATACGCGGAATAAAATCAACGAGGTTTGTTCTCCACCATTGAACACATTCCCGATGGTACATTCGCCGACACGACCGCCAATTCATTGCAGAACCTATTGTAAATCGAACAGGAGCAGTCAGTGTGGTCGGCTCCAAGGTTTTCTTTCAGGCTCTGATACGCTCGTTTTCTATCTGCCAGGTTAAGCGATCACGTTGCTCGTCCGCATTCTTCGCCACCTTATCTCCAAATGAAAACCCTTTTGATGGTCGACACTCGGTTCCGCCTCCAGTATAAGAGCCCTGTGAGAGCGGGGAATAATCTGGTCTGCTACTCGGATCCCTCTCACCGACTCTCCCATGTCATCCCAAAGCTGGGGTGTAGAGCTAGATCGCGTCTGGGATGTGCGTCGTTTATTGTCTCTATTCACTAGTCGAATAGTTGCTCCCGCGCCGTTTCCCCAATCTTGGCGTGTCGAGCTCGATCGTGTTTGGGATGTACGTCGTTTCTTGGTTCCCCTCTATCGTGGCGTTCATCCCACTGTGCAGGTACTTGGGCCATTCCCTATTCATGCTCGCGAGCAGCACTTTCTTTCTCCCGCATACCCCCTCGATCGTGAGTCGGTAACCCCAAAACTGATCCTGATCTTCATGCCCCTGGTCCAGTGTCTCAGCCCATCGACACCACTGTGCACTATCCCACATCACTCACCCCCACTGCCTACGCATCTTGGTCACGAACAACGGCAGATCCAAGCGGCACTATTCACGTGACCCATCCCAACATTTCTTGGGATGATATTCGCGGAACAGAAGGCAAGGCCGGTCTTCAGCATCTGAACGTGCTACGGGGTTGGCTATCTGTCCATCCTTCACCCGACCTCTCGGGCGATGCCCCTGAACCTTTGCTTTACACGGAACTCCTCCGGGCGGCATTTTTTACAATTCTTCCGCCGCCCGATTCTCCACAAAGGCAGACGCACGTTCCCGAGTGGCATTACGGGAACATCCACGTATTAGAACGACCTCCAGCGCAACTTGTTAGGTTACCCGTGCCTCCCCCAAGGAATAAGGTGATAAGATATGAAGTAATCATATGTGCTCCCCATGAGGTTCGTCAAGTCCGTTCTGCATGGGATAATTTTGTTCAGTTATTCAATCTGTTATGTAGATACGCGCAAATTCCGTGCGTCGAGAAATACCACTCAGCTTTACCGTCTCCCTTCGGTTCCCATACTCCTCATTCCCACTGCACAAGACGACTGGAGCACACGGCCCCATTGAGGTCGCACCGCTCCAGCACATTCCTACACACTCAGTAACCCCATACATCGTTGATGGCACCCCGTTTGGCGACGCGATCGGCATCGCGGTTCAGTCTCTCGACTTTGAACACCACACAAACGGACATCAAGGCTACTGGACCGTCGTCCGTGCGTCCCTTGCCCCTGGCCTTGCACATCTTCCGCCTTCACTGTCCGTTTCCCTACTTGATAATGTACCCATACGCATCGCACCGACCCAAAACCGTATCATACCTCTCCAGCTACATGTATCCGAAGGCATACCAGAGTCTGTTAAGCAGCTGGACGTTGACCTTACATGCGTGGTCCTCACATCCCTACCTCAAGCAACTGCCAGTCAGGTTTCATATTACTTGCACGGCAGTGGGGAGCGCATGACCCAGAGTACATTCGTCCTGCGGGCCAGTCTTCCACTTACCCATGTCAAGCTTTGGAAGCGGGAGGAGCACGTCCCCATTCAAGCCTCGTATTTCTTTGCAAAGTCAATACCTACCATATTTTTGGTGAAACCTCCAAAGCAGGCCATCGGCGACTCTCAGACTATACCGGGAGAAAACAAGGTTGACACCGGAAAGTGCAGAGGCAACGAACCAATTCTTGCACTTCGTAAGTCCTAGGCTCCACGAAATACATGATGCCTCTGCTTACCTGACTTACCCTAGATGGCTCTGGTGTAGACGTCCGCGCACAGCCCTCCTGGCCAAACTGGCTTCCGCGGCAGAAGTACGCGTGGATCGTGATGCCGCAGGGACGGACCTCTTGGGTGCGCTCCTGACCGTTTTTTTTGCATTTATTGTCCCAGTCTCCAATTACTTGCTGTCCAGGGACTTGATTGGCGCGGTCCATCGACAGCTGATGCGTTCGCAGCTGTCTCTGCCCTCTCACGCATTTTATCCAATTCCGGCTCTGGACGATGGGCTCAGTGGGGTTTTCCTCCTGATACGCGCGTCGTCCTCATCGGCCACTCGAATGGTGCACAAGGTACATGGTACGTGTCGAGTAGATGGCCCGATCGTATGTGCGCAGGTGAACTTCTACTTTTTCGCCGTCGGAGTAGCCTTCCAATCACTGAACCGCACCTCGCATTATGCTCTAGTCGTCCCGGCGGCAGGATACATCCAACAACAAATCTATGTCTCATGGAATCTCAGCCGTTTTGCACACTTTGCCGATCCAGCATTGCGTGCCGTCCTCGATACTTCGTTCACGCCTGACGATAACGATTTGTTTGTCGGTAACTTGGCTGGAAAGCCTGTGTTGGTCATGCATGGGTGAGTCATCCATGTTCAAAGGAGTAAACGAAACAGGATGGTACTCGATGCCGTATTTAATTCATCTTTGAACTCCGGAACGAGCTCGGTCAGCTGACGGTGTCCATCACTTCAGGGGGGCAGACGAAGTTGTCTCACCGTGGCACTCGCGTGAAATGGTGGGGATTCTGAAGACCTGGGATCCGGACGCGGACGTGACGTGCGTACATCATCACCGTTACCCTATTTCACTGAGGCCATTTGGTCATGGGCAGATACCACGAAGACCCCGGAAAACCTCACGACTACCTGGAGATCTTAAACAACGACCACGTGCAGGCGTTTCTGGATCGAGTGTACTTTTCTTTTCCATCAATGAGCTCAATGGGACAAAGCACCTCTGTACGCAAGACGATCGATTTCACCCTCACCGTTGCAGTCCCGGTCGAGAGTGGTTCGCTCAACGGTTGGCAGATTCACGCACTGACCACCCCTGGATTGTGAGTCTTGCATGCGCTCGCCCAGTCGAATGTTCTCGTTGACGAAGATGTCTAGGTTGGGTCGGCTTCGAGTGACGACCACCCCCGATTCACGTGTGTCGATACGAACGACGAACGTCTCGGTGTTTTCCTTGAATTCTGACTCCTGGGCCGCCACCTATGGCGATGCCAAGAAAGCAACAGTGCTCGCAATTGATGACGAATATATTCCGGTAGACCCGAACAACTCTGACGATACAATCTTGTTCGCCAGAAATGCCAGCGCTGCGGGGACGGATCCTAAGTTGCCCTGGAAGGTACGGATTCAATCGACTAGCGCCATTTTGAGCTAGACGATCAATGAACAGATCCTCCCGCGAGGTGACCTGCCGGCGACAGCAATCTATGGCTTGCGCGCTCCGCCCCGGCGGCTGCAATCGATCCTCTCTTCGCACGCGCCGCTCACCTTGCTCGTCCCGTCGCTCGCGCCGTCTCCAGAGCTCTCTGTGGCCATCCGCATCGCATACGCGCTCTTTTTTTTCCACGCGCTCGATACTAACATCATCAGTATCGCCGAAGTTGAGGCGCCAGACGGACCAGCAAGCATCCAAGAGGGAAACCTGGTTGTCATCGGATGCGCTGAGGCACCTCTGGTCGGACAGTGGCTCAAGGGCGGAATCTGGAGTCACACCAACAAGGCATGGTATGTTGGCGCAACCCGTTTAGACCGCCCATCCTCGGGTAAGCTCCTCTGTCCATTTCTTGTGACGAGACTCGACCCGAACTGTGCGGCAGCAATCCTGTTTTGCCAACCGCATCCATACGACGACGAGAGCATCGCGCTTTTTGTACAGTACACAGACTTTTCCGGGCTTGAGCGCGCTGCCCGTCTCTTCCCGATCCGTACGGGAGTGCTGTCGCCCGACTGGCTCGTCGTCGACAGTCGTGCGGACAAAATCGGTGCTGCGGGCGTACAAGGTGCAGGGTGCGTTCGCTTTTTCCGCTTTTTCCTCGCTCTCTGCTCACGTTTCGTACGTCAGCGTGTACGGCTGGAATCCTGCTAGCACGGGCGATCAGGATACCAGAAACAAATGGCTATGGAACGAACGCATGTCGTGGCTCGAGTAGCCACGATGCCACGAGACGCGGATAGGGCTCGTCTGTACGTTAGACTTGGATGCACAAGATGTTCTTTGTACGAGTTACTTGAATGTGAAAGATCTTTTCCTGTCGTTCACACGGCCCTTTGTTCGGTTGGTGGTCTCGACGATGCCTGGCAGTGCCTCCTTTGTACACGTCGCCTGTTTCGCTGTCGGTGCGGTCGTCGGAGGCGGCATCGCGACTGTCGTGTCTGCCCGCAGGCCACAATCCATTCCCGCCCTCCCACCGCCCCCACCAGGCCCAGCCGTCATCGACCTAGACCGAAGGGGAGATGCGAGAATATCCACCACCCTGACCACCACCGCGCCAGCGGTATCCACCGTACTCAAATACGGGCATCCAGGTGGGTAAATGACCAAGTCCCGTCTTCGCCAAAAACGCGACGGTTTTTTTCCTTTGGAGAGTGTGCATGATGATTGACGGCTGGTTGCACAGGACCAGTCCCGGATTTGCTTGTGCGTAAGGCGTACACGGCCGCGTACGACAGACGTCTGCGTCATCCCGCATGGGTGAGTAGACGTATCCTCACTGTCGGTCGGTGCGAGCCTCATCTGTTACTTTCGTGTTGTCATCTTCAGACGGCCGAACATCTGACTCTCGCTTCGCTGGGCAAGTCAGCGATTGCGGCCCCCTCGGAGGACGAAGCGGGCGATAGGACGAGATCGACGTTCACCGAAGACGAGTCGTTGCCCACCGTCTTCCGCGCAAAGCTCCAGGACTACTTTAGGAGCGGGTATGATCGGGGACACATGTGCGTTTGCTGTCTTGTCCTTGTCGCGTCCTCGTCCGAACGTCGTGATGAACGTCGTGTAGGGTGCCCGCCGCGGACGCAAAAGGCTCTCAAGAAGCGATGGACGAGACGTTTCTGTTGTCCAACATCGCACCGCAGGTCGGCGTAGGATTCAACCGTCACTGTAATGCATTCGCTTTCTTTTTTCTTTGCTTGTCCCCTGAATCTCACACCGATCCTTTTTTTTTCTCTTTGCTTCCCAACGGTACAGACTGGGCTTATGTCGAAGACTGGTGTAGGAAGCTCACGAAATCGTTTTCGGACGTCTATGTCTTCACCATCCCGCTCTACCTTCCTCACAAGGACCCGGACGGTAAATGGCGCGTCGTACGTATTTCGCATCCCGTCCATCTTCCACCCTGGATAACACTGATGACTCACGTTTGTGTCAAAAAAAAAAGAATTATGAAGTGATCGGTTCGCCGCCCAACATCGCCGTCCCGACCCACTTTGCAAAGGTCGTGCTCGCGTCGAGACCGTCCTCGCCTTTGACGCCCGACGTCCCAGAAATATCGACCGGCGCGTTCGTCCTCCCGAACGCGATCATTCCAGACGAGGCGCCGCTCGAGAGTTTTGTCACCCCGGGTACGCACCCCTCTCTCTCTGTTTTTTTTTTCTCACTCCGATCCACGCATCGCTTCTCGCGCTTCCCCCTGTGGCGATATGCACAGTCGACACGGTCGAACGTGCCGCGGGTCTGACGTTGTTCTCGCAAGCGCTCAAGGACGCGTCGAAACAGATTTGCAAGAGCACCAGGTGCGAGGTGATCGTCCGTCGGTTCGACGACGCGCAGAAACGGCCCGAGATGCGGCGGGCAACGGCGTCTGCGCCGCGTTAGCGCTCGTCATTGGGCGTCCGAACGACGCCCTTGTTTCTCCCCTCTTCGCCCGTCTGTCCGTCCGTCTCGCTTGATCGTCTGGGGCACATTTTACGCGTGGCACTTTTTGGCGACGTTTTGCCGGGGCTTCGTTCGGTTAGTTTCGCCTCGCCTAGCTACTGGCAGGAGGGTCAATCGATCGCGTTTGCAACGTTGCAGGGAAGAGAGGTATAGAAACGGGGCGGTCGGAAGCGAACGATCACATATATCTAATGGGGATGCGTCAAGCAACACTTGGATTTTTTTTCACTGATCAGGCACGGCTACCATAATAAATATGCGTATGATGTTGAACTTATCCGTCCGACGACGAAATGGAGTATCAAAAAAAAGAAAAAAAAGGGACACGAACAAACAATCTTTTTACCCCCTCCTGGGAAGCGAAAAACGAACGAAGAGATGACAGTACAGCACAAAACGAAAGAAGAAAAGTCATGCGGACAAGAGAAAAACAGGGCCTAGGATTGATTTTATACGAGGATGTGACGATGCGGTATACAACTTAGATCAGACGAGGGGATGGAGGACAGAATCCGCGATGAGGTCGGTGCCCCATGGAATCGAAACAGGAGCAGCGGAGAAGAGAGGAAAAGAGACGTGAACAAACCATCGAAATTAGATGCCAGGAATCATGCATATCAGGCACATATACGTCTCAAAAGGAAAAGAAACCGCCTGCTCGTCCCACGGAACAAGGATGAAAAAAAAAAGAAACATGTCTATATTTCCAAGGGTTCGTGGGTGCGCGCCTCGAGGCCAGTGACACGCGCCTGCAGTTCAGTGTTAGTTCCCCTCCGCGCTCCAAACCCGCCGATGCCAGGGCCGCGTGGCTGTCTGACGACACCACTGCCAGCATTCTCGTTCAGACTTCCATTAATCGAGCCCATGACACTCGAGGGAAGGCTCGGCACCGGAGGGATGGAGCCACTCCCAAAGGTAGTGCTCCCGAACAGGGAACCAAAGCCACCTGGGGAGCGGCGGGAGGGAGAAGCGATGGTAGCATACCCTTCTCGGATGTTTCCGTTGGATGCACGGGTGGCAAGGCGTGGCGCCTGGGTGTGGAGGGTCTTCATGTCAGGCATAGATTTTTTCATGCGGAGCGTGTTTGCAAGCTGAGATGGGGACGAGGATGCTGAAAGATATGCAGAAGGGGCGCGGGATAAAGTGGGAGGCTGAGTCCTCTGCATTTTAGATGACATAAGAAATGAAGGATGCACGTAAGAGCAAGCGAGGAAGACTTGCCCTATTAGGATCAATTCGGGTCACGACGGCATATCTATCTTCGCCTTCGCCGACGGAATAATGGTAGACACCCAGCTTCTGAGCGATCAAATGGACGACCCTTCTCTGCTTGGGGGAAAGGGACCGAGAGAACGCAAGCTCGTCCCTCATGCGGTCGTCCTTGAAGAGGAGGATCCTGGAGTAGATCTCGAGGGTCGAGGGATCGTTCAAATCTAGCTCGTTGGAGGGAGAGGCCTTTTCCGAAGGGTTTGGAGTTACGGGTACGACGGGCGGTGAAGTTGGAGGGTTGAAACCTTGCGAAATCGGAAGGGGAGGTATGGGCGGGGGGGAATACTGAGGTTGCTGATAGGGTGTGCCAGTGGAGAAGGAACGCTGGGGGGAAAAGGCAGGGGCAGCGATGGGACCAAAGTCGTCATAGGCGTGTTGAACGGCGGCGACGGCTGCAGCCTGCTGCTCCTTTTCGAGCTGCATTGAGCGCATCCGGCGAATTGCCTTTTCCCTCTCGATGCGCTCCTTTTCTCCGGCCTGGAGGACCTTTTTGTATTCGACGCGAAGTTTGCGACCCTGGACATCAAAGCCGTTCAAGGCGACGACGACAGCATCCGCATCGATAGCTTGGCGAAAGTTGGCAAAGGCCAAGCCGCGGAAGGAGCCCTGCTGATCGAGATGGTAATTGAAGGCATACGGGGTGGGGATGGACAGGGATGCCTGTCGAGGACGGGGATTGATGAGACGATCGAGGAGAAAACGAGGGACGTACGATGATATCAAGGAGGGTTTCGCGCTTGACATTGAAAGGTATGTTCTTGATAACAATAGCAGTGGGTATAATTTCGTCATCGGAACTCTGGGCAGGGGTAGAAGGGGCAATGGGAAGAGGATGGCCCAGAGGGGGGGAGCCGCCAGAAGACGAAAAGTCGGAGTTGTTGTTGGGGGAAAGAGAGCGATTTTCGGGGATGGAGTTGTCGAGCCATTGCTGGAGGAGAAAAGTGAGGGCGAGGCACGGGGAGCGCCGGGGGACGTACGGAGGGAAGGCCAGCACGGGAGGGCTTGGCCTTGAGGGGGGAGGGGGTCATGTTGAGGGGGTTGAACTGGGACTGGGCGGAGAGCGGGGGGGAGGTAAACTGGTACTGCTGCCTGCCGTTGGCGGAGGCGGGGCCGTCATAGTCGTAAGTATCGTCGAGACGTCGCGGGGCGGGCTGGGCGGAGAGGGAGAGGGCGGCGATGTCGGGCGTGGGGGAGGTCGTCATGGTCAGTCGAGGGCCAGGTGGAAAAAGAAAAGGACGGGGTCGAGGAGGACATGCACGCACGAATCCGCCCACGCCACCACATTTTTATTTTATTTTATTTTCTGCGATCAAAAACAAAAAGATGTGATCGCGCACGGCGGCGTCGAGACCGCAGCGTACAACAACGACGAGCCTACACACAGCGCCTTCCAGAGGCAGACATCGCGGATACCAGACCCATCATCCTACATCGCCATCGCCACCGGCTTGGGCAGCGCAAGAATGCTATCCACGTCCACCACCACATCAAAACACAAACAGTCGTCCCACGGCCCCCGCACCCTCTTCGCGACAGGCGACGTCGTCGGCGTCGAGTGGCTGCTACCAGCCTGCTCGGGCGAGAGCGGTGGCAGGTCGGCGAGAACAAGTCGCTCCGTGTTTCCCTCGCGCGTACGTGGCACTGAGCTGGGCCCGTATCGCAGCGGCGTTTCTGGCCGGAAGACGGGGTCAGGGACGGAGGGAAGGGTGTGTTTTGGCTGGGAGCGCGGTGGGAGCGGTCCCTGGAAGAGACGGAGAGAGCTGGGTGGTGCGCGGCGACGCATCGTGAGTGTGATCAAGGAATGTCGAGAAAGAGGGAACTCGAATCCACGGTCAGCGGGGACGGCGCACACGAGTGAGAATGCCCACCTGGCTGGTTTTGAGGAGCAAGCGAGGCGGACTCAATCCGACCCACGAGCGAGACGAGGGAAAACCACCGCGTGATATAAATCCGTCTCGATGTCTCCTTGGCAGGATGCTCATTTCCGGCATCGCCAACAATGCACCGCCTCGTACAGAGCACAATGAACATCCATCAGAGTACACCGAAC
>JBBPLV010000349.1:411-21500 GCA_038089975.1 Boletellus ananiceps | reverse complement strand
ATAGTGAGAATTGGAAGCTCTATTAGTCTTCACACCACTATAGAGAGTGTGCTGCTTCTATTGTTGAAACCAGTCAAACAATAGGAGAACATAGTCGAACTGTTAGAACTAGGGATTGTGTACACTTGGCATAACAAAAGAACTAGCTCTCCCCGCTGCCCCTGCTATTCAGCAGAAGGGCAAGACTCCAAGGAATCATGTTGTACTGAACACCTACGGAACAAGAATCCTCTCCCGAATATGAGGAAGAACAGGAACACGAGGAAGTGTTCTTTGAAGATGAGCCTACCCCAAGCTCTACTCCAGTGGAACCAAGATCATTCGAAAATCCCTGTCAGACCAATTCCCCTGTCCCCATACGAAGAGTAGCTGCCTCCTCCGGAGTACCTAGACCCCCTCCCCCAAATCTCCTTTTCTGGGAACAATGACGAAGACAATCTGTCACTCCAGAAACAGTCCTAGAACACTCTGCCCTTGCCCTGCCATCTGTTTCCACTCCCTCACTTTCCCCAGTAGTACTCATCACTAATCCAGAAAACGATGAGGACATCCCAATGGCTGATACTACTCACCATGAAAAGAAAGGGGAACTCCGTGCAGCCTTACCAGGAGACTTTGATGGAACCACCACTGATGCCACACGATGGATGTTAGCAATGACTGCATTTTTCACTATAAACTGGAACATCTATGACAACGACTCACTCCTGATCCTCACTTGCCTCAATGAAATGAATAAAGGACGAGCCACAGCCTTTGCAGAGACTTGGTACCCAAAAGTCACAGACAGCACCTTCCCCCAATTTCGAGAAGCTTTCCATGATTCCTTTGTCCCTTCGGGACAATAGGAAAGATCTCGGAATGAGTTATATGAACTGAAACAAAGTGACTTTAGAGACAGAAGTGAAAGAGCAGTACTTGGAAGGATGCAAAGAGGAAACTTTGACACCTATGTCACCACCTTCGAGCTGAAGGTAATGAGGAGTCAATTAGAAACAGGACATGATGACATCCTGATCGATATCTTGCAAAGAGGAGTGGATGAAAGGCTAGCCAATATGATGGTGACCCTAAACCCTCAGCCAATGAAATGGAGGGACTGGATAAAGAAGACACATGTATTTGATGAAAATATCTGATGCCTAAGGAAGATTAGGGAACGAAGAAATTATATGCCACTTCCTTCCTCTGGAAGTTCTCACAATCACAGAGACCCAAACACGATGGACATAGACACTATACACTTAACACCTGTTGAATGAGCAGAGCACATGAAAAACAACAAATGCTTCATCTGCCACAAGGTGGGGTGTTGAACTACCAATCATCCTAGAAGCGAACCTCAGAGGTTCCCAACGAAAGCTCACTATGTAAAGGCAGTAGAAACAAGTAAGGATGTCTTAGGGGAATTTATTCAGAACTCAGATATACCGTGAGAGGAACTCCTTCAGATTCTCCAAACCTGTACCTCAGAGGATCAAGAGATTCAGAAGCTTGACACTTCCCAGGATTTTTGACTAGGAGGAAAGTGACAACGTCTTTACCTCCCCTTTCAGTTGCACCTGCATTTGTATTAGGCCCAAACTCCAGAGCAATCAAACTCTCCATTTGCCTATACGAACCAAATGCAACTCAAAGCATTGAAGTTACTGCACTCATAGATAGCAGAGCAACCAGATGCTTCATTAACAAATACCTTGTTTGCCTCCATGGATGGAGAACTCGGCAACTACCTAAGCCTATTCGGGCTAACAACATTGATGGCTCAGAAAACAAGAACAGGACAATCAGACATTATGTTATCCTGCAAGTCACCATCAGCTCTCAAATAGAACGAAGAAAATTCCTGGTCATCGACTGTGGCACTGAAAAAGTCATCCTGGGTATCACCTGGTTAAAAGATATCAATCCCACTATTGATTGGACGACTGGCCAGGTTGACATACCAAATTTTCCATGTCCTCCCCGCCAATTGGATCCAATAGAGCAATGATACCTTCTCAGATACTTAGGGATATCTTCAAATGTAGAATTGCTTTCACACATTACTCTTTCTACTGAACTAGCCCAGCAGGTACAGAAACCTGAAACCACCCTCCTGCCAGAATATACTGAATTTAAGAAAATCTTCAAAGAACCAGAAGACGGAGAACTTCCACCCTCTTGTCCCTATGACCATGCCATTAACATCACTCTGGACTTTGTACTGAAAGTAGCCAAGGCATATCCCTTAAACCCGATGGAGCTGGCCACCTGTAAAGCCTTCATCAACAAACACCTAAAATCTGGAAAGATTAAACCCTCGAAATCCCCTCAAGCATCACCTTTCTTTTTCATACAAAAGAAAGATGGAGGGTTACGACCTTGTCAGGATTATCAGTATCTCAATCAACACACTGTCAAGAATGCCTATCCCCTTCCTCTCATCTCTGACCTCATTGACCAACTTAAAGATTCCTCCTTGTTCACCAAGATGGACATCCAATGGGGATATAACAATGTCTGAATCAAGACCTCTGACACTTGGAAAGCAGCATTTATTACACCATTTAGACTATATGAGCTGACTGTAATGTTCTTTGGATTGTGCAATTCTCCACCCACTTTTCAGGCCTTGATGGACAACATCTTCCAGGATATGATATCGGAAGGCTGGCTCCTAATTTACACAGATGACCTTATTATTCATACCAATGGTGATACCCAGCTCCATCACCAGTGGACGCTCAGGGTACTCCAACAAATGAAGGAACATCATCTCTTTCTGAAGCTCTCTAAATGCTTTTTCAATGTCCATGAGGTAGAATATCTCAGGATGATCATTTGACCAGGAGCTATCACACTTGATCCTTCCAAGTTAAAAGTGATTCAGGAATGGAGCCCTCCTTGCTCCATGAAAGTGGTCCAATCATTCATCAGATTTTGTAATTTCTATTGGAAATTCATCCCAGGATTCTCCTCTATCACATGGCAATTACATGATTTAACTAAGAAAAGGGCCACCTGGGATTGGTCCAAGGATTGTGAATCTGCTTTCTGGACTCTCCAAAAAGCTTTCCTCTCATGACCCGTCCTTAGATTACCCCACATGGATTCATCTTTCTGGGTAATGACCAACACCTTCCTTGTAGCATCTGGAGCCATCCTCATGCAACACGATGTGAATGGAGAGCTTCACCCCTGTGCTTACCTTTCCAAAACCTTCTCTCCAAAGGAATAGAACTACAACATCTATGACCAGGAACTGTTAGCGGTCATTCGAGCACTTGAGGAGTGGAAGCAGTATTTAACTGGAACTGCATACCCTGTGACTATCCTCATGGACCACAAGAATCTCACCTACTTCAAGCAGCCCCATAAATTGTCTCATTAGCAGGCCAGGTGGATGCTATTTCTCCAAGACTTTGACCTCCATTTCCTCCATGTACCTGGATCCCACATGGGACCCACTGATGTGCTGTCCTGCCTCCCTGATATCGACACCTCCAATGATAACCAGGATGTTGTTCTGTTACCTCTGGAACATTTCATTTACCTTTTGGACACTGCTCTCTCCACCAAAATTTCCTGTTCCACATCCTCAGACCCCTTTGTTTCAGATGCCTTAAATGCCTTGAAAGCTGGTACTTCCCTCCTACCCTGCACCCAGCATTCCAACTGGCATTTTGACGATGGCAAGTTATACTTCAAGGCCTGACTATACATCCCAGAATTCACCCACCATGACCTTGTCCATTCTGTGCATACTGCCCCCACTTCTGGACACCCCAGGTTCTTCTGGATGTTACACCTGTTACAGCACGACTATTGGTGGCCAGGACTTTCCACTTTTGTGTGAAAGTACCTCCTTGGCTGTACCACCTGTCAAGTGAATAAAGTTCTCATACACCCCACAGTGCTGCTAGCTTGGCTGCTCCCAAGCACTACCATGTGTCCCTTTCAATCCATTTTTGTAGACCTCATTACTGATTTGCCCCTGTCTTTGGGATTTGACTCAGTCCTGGTCGTGGTTGACCATGGCCTTATGAAGGGGGTCATTTTCACCCCTTGCTCAAAGAACATCAATGCAAAAGGCATAGCCAACCTCTTCTTCCACCATGTCTTCCCCAGATTTGGACTTCACAAATGATGCATCTCTGATCAAGGCTCCTAATTTGCTTCTGCCTTTGCCAGAGAGCTGTCTCGACTACTAGAGTATGATCTTGCTCTCTCCACAGCATACCACCTGCAGACCGACAGTGAAACCGAATAAGTCAACCAGGAACTGGAAACTTACCTCTGCATCTTCTGCCAAGGAGATGTATCCACATGGGCTGACCTCCTTCCCATGGCAGAATTTGTGCACAATTCTGTAGCAAACCCAGTCACCAAGCAATCCCCATTCTCTCTCATGATGGGCTATAAACCCTGCTCATACCCAGCCCTTGGAAAAACCTTTATCCCAGCCCTCGAAAGAGGTTAACCCTTTTATCCAAGGCCAGGGATGAAGTGTAGCAAGCTCATCATGTGGTGCAACAATTAATGAGAGAACAGGTTCACACGTCTTACAAACCATGGAAGATAGGAGATCAAGTATGGCTAGACAACAAACACCTGAAACTTCATTACCCATCTTGGAAGCTAGCTCCTCAATGAGAGGGTCCTTTCAAAATTGAAAAAGTCATCTCCCCAGTAACCCATCAACTCAAACTTCCACCAACCTGGCGGATACACCCTGTATTTCATGCCTCCCTCCTAACCCCTTATTGCCAAATCAAAGAGCATGGACCCAATTTCATCAATCCTCTCCAGGATCAAATTGATGGAGAAGAACAATACAAAGTGGCATGAATCCTAGGCCATAGGGGCTCCACAGCCCGAAGACAGTATCTGGTTTCCTGGAAAGGATACTCTGCAGCAGAAAACACTTGGGAACTGGAAAGGAACTTGGGAAACTCCCACAAACTACTAATGGAATATAAAGCATCGTGACCCAATGATTTCTCCCCAACCGGACGAAGAAGAACGAGACTGTAGCACCAATTTCTTAAATACCCCACAATATGCCTTCTCTCTTGACTCCTACTTTTAACCTTCTTGCTCTGTATTTCGCTTTCATCTTTCTCCCTTTCTTCCTTATCCTTCTTTGTCTTTGGGACATCCATTGACGACTGTTGAACCAACAGGTAGACATACAGTATACCTTAGCCCCTCTCCCCACTCGTCACCATCATCCTACCCCTCTGGTTGCCTGGGCAGATGAGCCCACTCAGGACCAACAACCACCAGTACAACCAGAACCAGGCTGGTCTCTGCATTTCGTGGTGACCTTCCCTGAATCAAGCAACAGAGCAGGACAGTGGGGAGGAAACACATTGGGCTGGTAATCTGTACCAACTGGTCCTCCACTTAGACAAACATTTCTTCTTTTCTTGCAGAACACTACGTTCAAAGAGTCATTCAATCCTTTTGAGGAAATTGAATGGCCACTTTATCCAGACCTTTGTCTCTCATCAATAATCCCCCTATCCAACTCACCCACCTTCCTGAGTTCCACCTTTCTACCTTTGTATTCAACCTGTTAGATAACCCTGCCACAGCACTGGCACTGGAACATCTACCTTTATTTCGCCTTTCGCCCTACTTGCCTCTCATCATCAGATTCTATTCTTTCTTTGTACAAACCTGCTGACAGACTATCAACAGCATCGTATTATTCCAGACTGCCACAGAACTGGGAATCCCCCACCAGTTCAACACCACAGTCATCCTAACCAATCTGGGGCGAGCCCACTGAACACTTTTCAAACTATTAACCAAAGCTGGGCTGATTGAGCTAATTGAGCTACTCCCTCGAAATGTCTATCTCCCCCCTTCTACAACAACAGCTGCTTTGCTTGACAGACGATAAGCGGACGCATTACTTGGCTGATGCCCCCATTATCCCAAGAAGGCATTTGATGGGCGAACACTGTCATCCCAGAGATGGCTTGTCTAGAACTGCGATACAACGTCCCCCTGTCCTGGCCATTAACTTCACAGCAGTCTGACCCCCCACCCTAATCCCACCTCTCATTTCTGCAGGGACCCACCACTCTGCCTCGCACCACTCCCTCACCTGCAATCCCTGTTCCTCCACCAGCCCCCCAACGACGACAAGTGGGTCAGCAAATTCGCTCTCTGGCTCAATTGGGAAGACATGATATCACAGATGGAGAACTATGATCCCCTAGCCCCATCTCTCCTACTCCTGGAGGATCAGATAGATCAGCAAGTTATCATCAATGCAGATTGCACTCTCACTATTGAACAGCATGCCAGCACTACCTTTGCCCTTACTGCTTTCTCCCCACACCTGGTTGCCCCCAATATGCTTGTCCTGAATGGGAGTGCCAACATTGTGGACTTCGAGGCCATGGTGTGCTGAATTGCCCAAGGACCCCGGATGGGAGTGACTCTGATGACCTCTCTGAGAGAGATACTATTGGAGTCAACCAACTTGATAGAGTCTGTGTTGCAGTCTCAGCCTTATGATGGGGGTATTGTTACAAACTGTCCCAACACCTATGGCTTGCAGTATCATTCCTCCTTGTTCAGTCTGACTACCTTTTCTTCCTATCTAGATGATGCTACTTACCTGGTGTTCCCCTTGTATCCACTATCAGGTAGGGACTCTTGAGTTACTACATTTGGTATGCCCCACTTTCTATCCTCAGACACATAACCTCCCACAGTGTCATCTCCTTATTGACACTGCATCTCCCACTCTACCACACTAGGTATCTCTCAGCTACCATATCCAGAATTACTACTTTAGCATGAGTACAGCTCTACCTAGATATTTAACCTGTGCCCTGTACAATAGCAACTCCCTAGCTAGTTCTACGCAATTGTATGTGCAGTCTCTGGCCACTGTGAGTCCTAGGAAGGATAGTGAGAATTGGAAGCTCTATTAGTCTTCACACCACTATAGAGAGTGTGCTGCTTCTATTGTTGAAACCAGTCAAACAATAGGAGAACATAGTCGAACTGTTAGAACTAGGGATTGTGTGCACTTGGTGTAACAGGGGGTGCTGGTGCCTGGGGAGGTGCTGGGGGTGCTGGCAATAGGGTCAGACTATAGGTGCTCTGGGAAGTGAAGATGCAATGATGATGATGTTGTGGGGTGGGGGCTGGAGGAACTGGGATGAAGCAATGAGAGCAAGACTCAAGGTTGGGGTTTTCCTCATCTGAGGACTCTAGGGCTTTGATACATCAAGATGTGATGACTGGGGTGTCCTACTCCTGAATAGAAGGGACAAGGGAGATTCTTGTTCTTTTGTTATGCAGGGCATACCTCAAGTACATGGACTAAAGCTTACCAATGAGCAGGATGTCCACTCACGAAGAGGTATGACTTAGCCCAAATGGAACTAGAGGGACTATACAGTCAAGGGACTGGACTAAAGATGAAGGACGAGAATCTGGGAAGATACTCAGACTGAGGAGGAGTCAAGGCAATGCTGAATTGCATAGAACAAGAATGAAGTACAAGAGTTGTGACTATGACTTATATAGTGAAGTGGATCATGCACAGACCATGTACTATGAAGAGAAAGAACAAAAGGAGAACTATAAGTGGGGTCCAAGTTGAATTGGACAAGAGCATAAGCATTGTGACTACAACAGAACAATAGAGACTTCGAGAACATTCCAGATGAGAAGAACATGAGTGTATTTATAGAGAAAGAAGCTGGGAATGCAGGAGTGGGAAGGAAGAAGGCAAGACAATAGAAGAACATGTGGATAAAGGAAAGAAATTGTAACACCCTTGCAGTTTACTTGTGTACTCCAAGCTAGACTTACCTGGCATACCTTGGCAATCTATCACTTTGGTCTTCTACCCTTGCTCCTCAACCACCAGCAAGGACCTCTCCTTGACTGGAAGTACTCTTGTCACTGTAGGAAGACCCTCCAGATAATGACCCTCACCTTGAAGATACCAAACACTTTGTATTACAAACTTCTCTCCTGATCAATATGGTCTGATGTATGACTCTTCTCTTTTCTCCCCATCCACCTTTCCTTCTTACCTAGATGATGCTACCTATCCAGTCTTCCCTTTGTATCCCTCATTACAAAGAGAAGATGGGGACATTTGAGTTACTACATATGGTATGCTCCACTTTTGATCTTTGGACATATAGCCCTCCCATAGCTTTGTCTCTTTATCAAAGCTGCATATCCCACAGTACCACACTAGGTAATACTCACCTACCATTCATGGTATTACTACTTTAGATGAGTACTGCTCTGCCTAGATATTTATATGTGCCCTGTACATTAGGATATCCCTCAGCTAGTTCTGTGCAATCCTATGTGCAGTCTCTGGCCTCTGTGAGTCCTAGAAAGGGTAGCAAGTATTGGAACCTCTATTAGTTGTCACACTACTATAGAGAGTGTTGTCACGACCTGTGGCAGCTCCAGTCCCATCTCCGTTCCTCTGTTCCCATCTCTGTTCATATCTCCTCTCCGACTCCTGTACATACCTCCAGACTCTGTTCCTGTTCCTGTTCCTGTTACTTACTATCTCTGTTTAGTTAGTTCTGCTCATAGACTTCACCCATAGCTGTGTTCTCTACATGAGCACAGCTCTGGCATTCTCCTACCCAGAAGCACAGCTCTGGAGTAGTTTCCCTTCTGCCTCTGTCTCTGTCATCCATCTCAGTCATCCATAGTATATAGCCTCAGACTCCAAAGTATATAAGTTCATACTTACCTCCTGTACTACTCAGTCTGAATATCAACTATAGCTATCTTCTCCTATTCTCTCTTCAGTCTTCCTCTATTGGATTCCATCTCCAACATCTCCTCTTTCTCTGTCCAACCTTCGACCTCAGTGGACTAAGAGCATGCAAGAGTACAGTGTGCCACTCTGTATCGTTGAGACCAATGTCCTCGACATTGCTGACCTTCCAGACCCCTTCCAGACCCTTCTCGTCCCTCTCACCCCTCTCATCCACACCTCTGACTGACTGGAGCAGAGTAGAGAAGAACGTGCTCTAACAAGTGTGCTGCTTCTGCTGTTAATACCAGTTGAACAGCAGGAGAACATAGTTGAACAGTTGAGAACAATAGGTGAACAGTTGAGAACAATAGGTGAACAGTAGTTGAACAGTTCAAATCCAGAGATTGTATGCCTGGCATAACACTTTGCCCTTGTGACTTACTCACTAGGTTTGTGCTTGTCCCTACCTGGGCCAAGTGTAACAGTCCACATGCTCAAGAGAAGGTCAAATACATTGCATCAATATGGACAATGAAGGATGAGTGACAAGTTAGATACAACACATGAAGAGGTTGTTGTGCAGTTGTGGGACATGTAAAACATTGGTAAACTCAACTGCTCTACACCTCTTTCTGTCAACCACTGGGTGGAAGACCACAGAACCAACTCCAGCTGAATAGATGATGTGTTGGCAAGCTTGATAGGAACAGGTTTGGGTGTGTAATTGTGCAGCCAGTGGTGATGGAGCATCATATGAGAAGTGGCCCCTGAATCTGCATTCCAGTCATGGTATCACATCCCATGTTAGTCCAACCCCTACTTCTGATCCTCCACCCCTTCCTCCAATCTGATACTCCTATCTCCAACTCCTGTATATCTCTCCAACTCCTGTATATATTCTCCAACACTGTTTCCAACATCTTATCTTATCTCTGTACATACTATCTCTTATCTCCATTTATCTCTGTCTCCTGTGCTCTGTACTCACAGCTGGTATTTCCTATTGCTGGTTCTGGACCTCACCTCCTTACCTTAGCTTTGTACCTCATTAGTGATCTGGCATTGGTCCTCTCCAACCTCTGTCTCCCCCTCCTTAGTACATAGCCTTGGACTGCATACTATATAAGTCCTGTACTTACCTCCTGTACACTCCAGTCTGAATATCAAATATAGCTTATCTCCTCTTCTTCCCTCCTTAGTCTTCCTCTGTTGGATTCTGTCTCTGATATCTCCTCCTTCTCTATCTGACCTCTGACCTCAGAGGACTGAGAGTGCACAAGGGTACAGTGTGCCACCCTGCATTGCTGAGACCAATGTCCTTGACACCTCTATCATCTTTGTCCTTCCAGACCCCTCTCATCCATCTTGCCCCTCTTGTCCACACCTTCAACTGACTGGAGTGGAGCAAAGAAGAACAGGCTCTAACACATGGTCAGCATCAAGTTAAAGCAGAGTAAATGGATCAGAGTGGTCCATAGAATGGAGACTCGCATTGCCAGCCCTTTCAATAGCTTCCTGGGATCTGGTGGATAGAATCAAGGTGATGTTACCTGCCTTGCCCTTCTTATCCTTGCCCTTGTTTGACTTGTAGTACTTTTTTGCTTGCTGGAGCGAATAGCACTGGCATTGGCAGTGCCCTGGCTTCTTGCAGAACACACATGGCATATTTGAAGCACATGCATAGCCAGATCCAACAGAGAGAGCTGAGTTGGTGTGAGTGGATGTAGATGGAGTATCTAAGCAAGGGTGATGGTTGATTTCCTCAGTGTGGAAAGCAGCCTTGACCTTGTCTTTGTTGAGATTAGTGAGGAGGGCAAGCAATGAGACAAGATGGGAGTAATCTGCACCAAGAGCATGAATCATCACCATACACATCAATTTGGCATCCAGGGTCTTCATATTGAAGGAAGTGCCATGCAAATCCTAGATTTGGAGTATAGACACCTTGACTCGAGCTGCAAGCACAGGGAGGCTCTCTTTAGCATGCTTCCAAATACTAAAAAATTTGTCATAGATGATGAAACAGCTGCTGGCCTTTTGCTGGAGAAAGACCTTCTTGAGCACTGCCCAAGCCAAAGTAGGGTTGTCCTGGTCAGCTTGGATGTGAACTCATTGGTCTGGAGCAATATTGAGTATGAGCTCACCAGCTGCCTTGTCCTGCTTGATATCCCAAGTAGTTTGCTCAGCACCAGCAGTGGCTGGGTGGGTCTCCTTTCCATCAATGAGTCTCTAGAGGCCCTTGGAGCAGAACAAGGGCCTTCATCTCCTCGCTCCATGTGATGTAGTTGGAGCCAGTGAGGTGCTGGATATGATGGGAGTGAGGCTGAGGAGTGCTTTTGTGAGCAAATCAGCAGGCATACTCGCAGTGAGCATGAAGTTGGGCAAAATGACACCTGCATCGACCACATCTCGCAACCAGTACCGCCTGAGATCAAGCTGCTTCATCCAACCATGATGCTCTGGGTGTTTTGTTAGCTGTGTTGATTGCACACTTGGCACATTTGTGGTACAATTACCGTATTTAGGTTCTCAGCCACATTGTGGCTGCTGTTTATGTTTGTTATATGCTTTCGCTTTAGTGTCAGAGTCCACTGTTTCGCTTTCCTTAGTTTCTTACAGTGGACTCCAGGTATGTCGAGTTACATACTCTCTCGAAATACAGTTTCTTACAGTGGACTCCAGCTGTGACATTCCAGCTGTTTTAACAGGTTATGAGCCCTGCGCTTTAGTCGCTTACATCTTATTCTGTCACTCGACGAAATTTTCACTCGCCACCTCGCTTTCATTTTTCCTCCACCTCGCCTCACCTCTCCAACCTCCCTACCTCGCTGACTATGTCCTTAGAGCAACAAAACCACTCGATGTGCATCCAGCCTCTCAATGGCTCCAACTATGTCACATGGAGCGAAGAGATGAAGGCCTTGCTGCGCTCGAAGGGACTCTGGAGGCTCGTGGACGGAAAAGAGGTCCGCCCATCCACTGCTGGGGCCAAACAGACTGCTTGGGACATCAAGCAGGACAAGGCAGCTGGCGAGCTTATGCTCAACATCGCACAGGACCAATGAGTCCACATACGCGTCGACCAGGACGACCCTACTGCCGCCTGGGCAGCATTGAAGAAGGTCTTCGTGCAGCAGAAGGCGAGCAGCTGCTTCGTCACCTATGACGCCTTTTTCAGCATCCGGAAGCGCCCAGAGGAGTCGCTGCCCGCACTCGCTGCCAGAGTGGAGGAGTCGATGCTCCGGCTCCAGGATCTGCGTGGCTCGGACTTCGCACTCAAAACTCTGGATGCCGAACTTACTTGCATGGCCATGATTCGTGCCCTCGGACCTGAGTATTCCCACTTTGTGTCCTCGCTGGCCCTGCTCACAGACCTCGACAAGGACAAGGTGAAGGCTGCCTTCCAGACTGAGGAGATAAACCGGCATCCTCGCTCGGACGTAACACCCATTCCAACCACCTCTGCCCTTTCGGCCTCATCATCCGGGTGTGGTTGCCCAGCCAATGCACCCTGCGCCTTCTGGAGGAGGCCAGGGCACTGCCAGTGCAAGTGCCACTCGCTCCAACGAACGAAGAAGTACTACAAGTACAACCGGAACAAGGACAGGAAAGGCGAGCACTTCGGTCGCGTCGGAATCCCAGGAGGTGGCCGAGCGAGCAGGAAATGCAAGTTTTCATTCCAGTGACCCCACTGATCCCTTCTCTCCCCTCCAACTCGATGCTGACTACGAATGGAATGCAGACTCGGGCGCCACTGCTCATATGACGCCCCATCAACACTGGCTGCGCAATTATACCCCGAAACACGTCCCAGTCAAGCTCGCCAACAACACTGTAGTCTATTCGGCAGGAGTGGGGTCTGTCGTGTTCTGTCCAGTGATAGATGGGAAGAGGGTCTGAGCTGTCGAGTTTACCAACGTCCTACATGTCCCTGACCTGCGCAACAACCTCCTTGCGGTACTGTACCTCACTCGTCACGCCAACTTCATTGTCCATATCAATGCCACTCGATTATCGTTCTCTCGTGAGAAAGGCACACCATTGTTTGTCATGACCATTGATGGCAACAATGCAGCATTTCTGGATGGCACCACTGAGCCTGCAACACAGTATGCACATGCTGCGACGACTGTTCCACTCGACCTATCTCTATGGCATCGCCGCTTCGCTCATAACAACAGTGCCAACATTAAATCACTCTGCGAGCGCAACTTGGTCACCGGGATGAAAATTGAGAGCAAAGCTTTGCCTGATCTGATCTGTGAGCCATGCTTGGCTGGAAAGATGCATGCTAATCCATTCCCATCCTCTCACTCTCCCGCTTCTAGGCCTCTCGAGCTGGTCCACTCCGATGTACATGAAGTACCATACAGGACTTTCTCTGGATATCGCTACTGGGTGACATTTATCGACGACTATTCGCGATATCGGTTTGTACTTCCAATCCATGCTAAATCAGACGTGTTCGAGGCATTCAAGCAGTTCAAGGCATTTGCTGAGAACCAGATGGAGCGGAAGATCAAGACCCTGCGCGACGACAAGGGAGGCGAGTACATGAGCAATGCCATGCTCAAATTCACCACGGAGTGCGGTATCGAGCGCCAGCACACAGTTCGTGCGCGCCCCCAGCAGAATGGTGTCGCAGAACGCGTGAACCGCGTCCTCTCCGAGCGCATCACAGCCATGCTCCATGAGTCTGGGCTGGCTATGGCATTCTGGGGTGAGGCCCTAGCAACACTCGTCCATGTCTGGAATTGGTGCCCTACAGCCGCACTGGACAATGCCACGCCCTTTCAGCTGTGGCATGGCCGAAAACCGGATGTCTCCCACTTCCGGGTCTGGGGATCGACTGCCTATGTGCACATACAGAAGGACAAGCGTGATGCTCTGTGTCCTCACTATGAGAAGTGCGTCTTCATTGGGTATCCTGATGGCTATAAAGGCTGGAAGTTCTACAACCTGACCACGAAGCGCACAATCATCTCTGAACGTGCTGATTTCAATGAACGCACGACTATCTCGACACATACGCATGAGCAACCCAAGATGGCCGCTAACCCTCCGCGTGCACCCCCGCCCGCCCCATATTTACCACCGTCTGATTCACCTGGGGACGACGATGAACCTGAGGTCCCTGGGGTTCCTTATCCTGCGGGGGGGCTTGATGCCGATGAGGAACAGGATGCAGACCCTGTCACGCCCATGGCAGCTCCTGCTCATCTGCCAAACGTGGAACCTGCATCACCCATTGCATCGCCAAATCCACTTCCAGAGACACCACCTGCACCAGCACTGCCTATGCCTGAAGCAAGCCCAATTGGTATTGGGGCTCGTCTGCCTCGCAGAACTCGCCAACAGCCACGCGAATGGTGGAAGCTCAGTCCAGCTCAGCTGACAGACGAAGACTCTGACAGCGACTCAGACGAGGAGGATGCAGGCATCGTGCGGTGTTTCGCTGCAAGCACACCTCATCCTCACTCCTTCAAGGAGGCCATGAAGCGGGAGGACGCTGTGGAATGGAGAAAGGCTGCTCTCGATGAGCTCGCTGCTCACAAGATGAATGGCACATGGTCCCTTGTGCCCCGCCCATCAGACAGTCCAGTTATTGGCTCAAAGTGGGTGTTCGTCAAGAAGTATCGCGCTGATGGCTCCTTTGAGCAATATAAAGGTCGTCTGGTGGCCCAGGGATTCTCGCAGTGCCCCAGATTTGAATACCTCGAGGTGTTTGCCCCCACAGTGCGTCTTCCTACTCTCTGCATCATCCTCGCCCTCGCCGCCATCCATGATCTACACCTCTGGTCTGTCAATGTCTCAAATGCGTATCTGAATGGTGAGATGGACTGTGATGTCTACATGGAGCAGCCAGAGGGCTTCGCTGAAGGAGATCGGAAAGAGACCGTCTGCCTGCTTAAGAAGGCTCTTTATGGGACAAAACAGGGTGGAAACCAATGGAACCACAAGATGCGCACTACACTGGAGGACATCAATTTCACGCAGACATACTCTGATGCTGCCGTCTACATCTTCGTCTGAGGTGATGTCCAGATCATTCTGCCTGTGTTTGTGGATGACATGACATATGTCTCCAAATCCCTCGATGCAATCAAGCAGGCCATCACCGACCTGAGCAAACATTTCAAGCTTCGTGATCTGGGGCCTACTACCAAGATCATGGGCATTAAGATCGATTGCGACCGTTCCAAACGCGCATTGACGATCTCCCAGCGACAGTATTGCATCGACATGCTGTCCCGCTTCCACATGGCCGACTCTAAGCCGGTGTCTACCCCAATGGAACCCGGTCTCTGCCTTTCACGCGATCAGAGTCCCAGGACGACCGAACAGTGCGCTTTCATGAGATCTGTTGACTATGGAGGTGCCATTGGCTCTCTCCAATATCTGTCCTGTTCTAGCATTTGCAGTCGGACAGCTCGCCTCGTTTACAGCAGACCCAGGTGTCACCCACTGGAATGCCATCAAGCATCTTTTCCGGTATATACAGGGATCCTTGGGCTATGGTATCACATATTCCCCCTCGTCCTCCACCTCCAAGCTATTCTCGACCTACACTGATGCCAACCATGGTGGCTGCAAGGACACTGGGCGCTCCACTGGCGCGTTCGTGGTAAAGATCGGCACTGGCGTCGTGTCTTGGATGTCGAAGCGCCAGCCTATCGTCGCTCTGTCAACCACGGAGGCAGAGTATGTCGCTGCATGCGAAGCTGGCAAGGAGATCGCTTGGATGCGGAAGATGCTGCACGAACTCGGCTTCGAGGCGAAAGGACCATCCACCCTTCATATGGACAACCAATCAGCGATCCAGGTGGCAAAGCACCCAGAGCATCATGGGCGGATGAAACATTTGGATCTCAGGTGGTACTGGTTGCGAGATGTTGTCAACAAAGGGATCATTTCTCCTGCATTCGTCCCCACTGCTGAAATGCCTGCTGATCTGCTCACAAAGGCACTTCTCCGAGTAAAAGTGCAAGACTTTTGCACTATATTAGGACTGGGACCTCATTGACACGATTAGGGATTATTTAGAGACGTGCACAATCACGGGGGTGTGTTAGCTGTGTTGATTGCGCACTTGGCGCATTTGTGGTACGATTACCCTATTTAGGTTCTCAGCCACATTGTGGCTGCTGTTTATGTTTGTTATATGCTTTCGCTTTAGTGTCGGAGTCCACTGTTTCGCTTTCCTTAGTTTCTTACAGTGGACTCCAGGTATGTCGAGTTACATACTCTCTCGAAATACAGTTTCTTACAGTGGACTCCAGCTGTGACATTCCAGCTGTTTTAACATGTTTGGCTACCTGGATCACGGACTGGTTGTCCATGTGCAGGATAGATGTGCCAGAAAGCTTAAAACCAAGTGCCTGGAGCATTTTCCACAGTGGTGACAAAAAGTGTGAGTCCAGATGCTCAAGGGAATGTCAAATGCATTGCATTGATATGGACAACTGGGATCCAGTAGATGGAGTTGAGGTGGTGTTGGCTGCCTTGCCCTTTTTGTCCTTGCCCTCATTGGACTTGTAGTACTTTTTCGCTCATTGGAGCGAATAGCACTTGCATTGGCAGTGTCCTGGCTTCTCACAGAACGTTCGTACATGGCTAATTTGGAGCACATGCATAGCCAGGTGCAATAGAGAGGGCTGAGTCGGTGTTACTGGAGGACAATGGGGCATCCAAGGAAGGGTATGGTGGATTTCCTCAGTGTGGAATGCAGCCTTCACCTTGTCTTTGTCGAGATCAGTGATGAGGGTGAGAGATGAGACAAAATGGCAGTAATCCGCACCCAGAGCACGAATCATCGCCGTACATGTCAATTCGGCATCCAGAGTCTTCACATGAAAGGAAATGCCATGCAAATCCTGGATTTGGAGCATAGACTCCTCAACTCGAGCTGCAAGTGCAGGGAGGGTCTCTTCAGCACGCTTCTGAATGTGGAAAAATTCATCATAGGCAACGAAATGGCTGTTGGCCTTCTGCTGGAGAAAGACCTTCTCGAGCACTGCCTAAGCTTGGTAGGGTCGTGTTGATCAGCTCAGATGTGAACTTGTTTGTCTGCAGCAATATTGAGGGTGAGCTCCGAGTGCCAGCTGCATGGTCCTGCTTGATACCCCAATGCTTCAGTTTGCTCAGCACCAGCAGTGGCTGGGCAAGTCTCCTTTCCGTTAACGAGTCTCCAGAGTCCCTTGGAGCGGAACAGGGCCTTCATCCCCTTGCTCCAGGTGACATAGTTGGAGCCAGTGAGGTACTGGATCCCAAGATGGGAGTGATACTGGGGATCAGAAGACATGGTTTTCGATGGAGGAGGTTGGACAGCAGTGAGACAATGAGGAAAAGAGTGAATGGGCAGTCTTTGAATTATTGGCATCAATATTGTGAGATGAAAAGATGTGGCTAGAGCACAGGGCTCATAACCTGTTCAGAGCTGGATTCCCTCAGCTGGAGCTCGCTGTCAGAAACTGTTGTATTCAAGTAATATTTACAAGGCACTCGCCAAGAACCAGACCCAGCAGAAGATCAAGGCTCTGCGTGATGACAAGGGTGGCGAGTACATGAGCAAAGCCATGCTGAAGTGCCCCACCAAGTGTGGAATCGAGCGACAGCACACAGTTCATTTTAACAGCTGGATTCCCTCAGCTGGAGTCCAGGGTCAGAAACTATATTGTGAGAGATGTATCTACACATACCTGGAATCCGGTGTCAGAAACTGAAGGAGAGAAGACACTGGACTCCGAAAATACAGCAGGTGTGAATAACAGAGACAAACACCAGCCACAATGTGGCTGAGAATCTAAATAGGGTAAAGTAGCCAAAAATGTGCTAAGTGTGCAAGCAACACATCTAACAGTTCATGCAGACCCTCAGCAAAACAGTGTTGCTGAATGGGCAACTCACTTCCTGTCGGAGTGCATTACTGCCGTGCTACACAAGTAGGGGAGAGCAATGGCATTTTGAGGTGAAGCCCTTGCCACCAGATATCCCACAGCTGCGTGGAGAATGCAACACATGTAGCTGTGGCCTGGATGAAAATAGGATGTCTCTCACTTCCGCACTGGGGATCAACTGCCTATGTGCATATACAGAAGACGGTGAACTCTGACACTAAGGCAAAGTGGAACAACAAAGACAGACACAGGCCACCACAATGTTGGCTCACAATCTAAAGAAGGTAATCAAGTGGAAAGTGGAAAGTGCGCAACCAACTGCTAACACTCCCCCCCTGATTGTGCATCTCTCTAAATTGAATCTATCAGTATTAACATGGGCCAAGTCCCAGCATTGTGCAGAAATCCTACACTTTCACTCAAGGGAGTGCATTTGTCAGCAGATCAGCAGGCATCTGTCCAGTTGGGATGAAATGAGGTGAAATGATCCCTTTATCCACCACATCTTGCAACCAGTACCACCTAAGATCCAAATGCTTCATTCGACCATGATACTCCGGATGCTTTGCTACCTCGATCGCTGATTGATCGTCCATATGCAATGTGGACATGCCTCTAGCCTCAAAGCCTATTTTGCACATCCAGACAATCTCCTTGCCTGCTTCGCATGCAGCCACGTATTCTGCTTCTGCGGTGGACAGGGCAATGATGGGCTGGTGGTTCGACATCTAGGAGACGATGCCAGTACCAATCTTCACCAGATACCTGCTAGTGGAGCGTTCAGAGTCCATGCCACCACCATGGTTTGCATCAGAGAAGGCTGAGAACAACTCTGTGCTTGTATTGGTCGACTGTGGCGAATAAGTGATACCATATCCTAAAGTCCCCTGAATGTGGCAAGAGAGATGCTTCATGGCTTTCCAGTAGGCAACACCAGGATCAGAGGTGAATGAGGTGAGTTGTCCAACTGCAAAAGTGATGTCTGGGTGAGTGGTGCATGAAAGGTACTGGAGTAAGCCGATGGCACCTCCATAGTCAACGGAGTGCATGAAAGCATGCTTTTCAGTCTCGGGACTCTGGTCTTGCAACAGGCAATGACCAGGTTGCACTGGGGTCCATGCAGGCTTAGAATGTACCATGTTGAACCGAGATAGCATGTCGACGCAATTCTGGGAGATTGTCAATACCAATCAGACTCGGTTCAGGCATAGGTGCTGGTGCTGGTGGTGTTAGGATTATAAGCCACACATCTCAAACACAGATCAGGCTGGGTAGTCTAGTGGTTAAGACGTTCCAGTGCTGTTTGCAACTTCCAGGTTCGAGTCCTGGTATGGCCAGATTTTCCCTCTGAGTTTTTCCTGCTCTAACAGGTGATGTCTTTGGGTGTGGATTGGGCAATGTGATGCATGTTAGCTGTGTTGATTGTGCACTTGGTGCCTTTCTAGTATGATTACCTTATTTAGGTTCTCAGCCACATTGTGGCTGCTGTTTATGTTTGTTATATGCTTTCGCTTTAGTGTCGGAGTCCACTGTCTCGCTTTCCTTAGTTTCTTACAGTGGACTCTAGGTATGTCAAGCTACATACTCTCTTGAATAAAGTTTCTTACAGTGGACTGCAGCTGTGACACTCTAGCTGCTTTAACAATGCATTGTAGGAGCATCATTATAAAGTTTCTTACAGTGGACTGCAGCTGTGACACTCTAGCTGCTTTAACAATGCATTGTAGGAGCATCATTAGGTAGTGGATGGGGAACCACCACAGGCATGATGAGGTCTACATCCTGTTCCTCCTCTGGAGCAAGCTCCCCCCCACAGGATCAAGAAACCCCAGAGGGTCCAAGATTATCTTTGCCTGCTGGGCCATCTGTAGGCAGCAAGTATTGCATAGGCAATGGTGTTAACTGTGTTGATTGTACACTTGGGGCATTTCTGGTATGATTACCCTATTTAGATCCTCAGCCACATTGTGGCTGCTGTTTATATTTGTTATATGCTTTCGCTTTAATGTCAGAGTCTACTGGTTCGCTTTCCTTAGTTTCTTGCAGTGGACTCCAGCTGCAACACTCTAGCTGCTTAACAGGATATGAGCCCTGCACTTTAGTCACCTACATCTCATTCCATCACTCAACGAAATTTTCACTCGCCATCTCGCTTTCGTTGTTCCTCTACCTTGCCTTGCCTCTCCAACCTTCCTACCTTGTGAACATGTCCTCAGAGCAACAAAACCACTCCATGTGCATCCAGCCTCTTAATGGCTCCAACTACATCACATGAAGTGAAGAGATGAAGGCCTTGCTGTGCTTGAAGGGACTCTGGAGGCTTGTGGATGGAAAAGAGGTCCGCACATCCACTCCTGGGGCAGAACAGACTGCTTGGGACATCAAGCATGACAAGGCAGCAGCAGGCAAGCATATGCTCAACATTGCACAGGACCAACGAGTCCACATATGGGTCGACCAGGACAATCCTACTGCCACCTGGGCAGCACTGAAGAAGGTCTTTGTGCAGCAGAAGGCCAGTGGCCGCTTCATTGCCTATGATGCTTTTTTCAGCATCTGGAAGCGGCCAGAGGGGTTGCTGCCTACGCTCACTGCCAGAGGGGAGGACTCAATGCTCCGGATCCAGGATCTGCATGGCTCAGACTTCCCACTGAAGACTCTGGATGCTGAAGTTACATGCATGGCAATGATTCGTGCCCTCAGACCTGAGTATGCCCACTTTGTATCCTCACTTGCTCTGCTCACAGACTTCAACAAGGACAAAGTGAAGGTGGCCTTCCAGACTGAGGAGATAAACCTGTTAGATTATTGATTGCACACTTTGCACTTTTCACATAGATTACCTTATTTAGATTCTTAGCCACATTGTGGCAATTGTGTGTTTGTATTATTTGCGCTTGCCTTATGTTGGAGTGCACTGTCTTCGTCTTCTTCAGTTTCTGACAGTGGACTCCAGGTATGTGTAGCTTGCTCCTCTGTGAATTTTAGTTTCTGACAATGGACTCCAGCTGAGTGGATTCACAAGCTGTTTGACAGGTTATCAGCCCTGTGCTTTAGTTGCATCAAATACACTCCATCTGTCAATGAAAATTTTCCACCTACCACCTCTTCATTCTGTCGCATTCCCTTTTTGTGCTCTTCATTCACTTCACTACCATGTCCTCTGAACTACAAACCCACTCTACTCGCATCCAGCCTCTCAATGGTTCCAACAACATCACCTGCAGTGAAGAAATGAAGGCCTTACTCCGCTCCAAGGGACTCTGGAGACTCGTCGATGGAAAGGAAGTGTGCCCATCTACTCTGGGCGCTGAACCGACTGCTTGGGACATCAAGCAGGACAAAGTGGCTGGAGAGCTTATGCTCAACATGACGCCAGAACAATGTGTCCACATTCGAGCCAACCAGGACAACCCCACTGCTGCCTGGACAGCCCTCAAGAAAGT
>JBBPLV010000348.1:0-21503 GCA_038089975.1 Boletellus ananiceps | reverse complement strand
TCGACTTGAGGTGCCGAGGGCTGTGCTTGCGCGCGTTTACTAGTATCATTAACGGGGTAGTGTGTCTGTGACTGGCTGCCCAACCACAAGACACCAGCAATCGACCGGGGACTCTAAGACTCTTGGACTCTTTCAGCAAAAAGTCAGCCAAATTTGGATCGTAATTTCATTTTTGTTCGTTTCCGCACCTGCCAACGTTCAATTTCAATGTTTAACGCTGGCTAGCCCAATGCTAGGCAACAGTGCACGGCCCTACTGCGTTCAGAATCATACGCGACTTGCAAATACCAAGTCTGTTTTTTCTTTTACCGCCACTGTGTAACGAGAAAAGGGTACGATTGTCCAAAGGTGCTGAGTGGGAGCCATGTCACCACGATTGCCAGGACCATGGCCAAAGTACGGTTGCGCCAAGGCCTTCCTCATAAAGCGCACAGCAGCATTGGGCACACGCCCGACCCCATAGCGCAACGATCCCTCGATGGATCGTGCGCACAGGAATCTTGGTAAATTTTAGACTGTTGCATCCTCTTCCTCAATTGGTCGACGCGCGACCGAGGCTCATCGGGGACTACATGCCCACTCTGGGATTGACTCAAACGGTCAATTTGATTGCCGAAGCCGCGAGCGATACACAGGGTCAGCAATTCCCAACCTACAGTAAATTCAAGAACGCTCTATGCAGTGACATGGGGCATGGACGAACCATATAGGCATGGGGCAATGCGTTTGACCTCGACACCTTAGCCTGAGATTTGGGGTCAAGCGCTAAAACCACTCGACCATTTGGTCGCAGTCATATCATGGTCGGAGAATTACCCAAAAGTAATGACAGGGATAATCACCAGACACAACCATTGAGGGGTGACAACGACCACTGATTCATGTCATTCATCAGTTCGTCAGTACAAATAACATTTAAATCTATGCATATCGGGCAGCAAACGCCTGGCACTAAAAAAATGCTTTGTCAGCATGCACAACCGATGAGAGTCAAATACGCACCTCCTTCAATTGCTCCAGATAGTACGAACAGCTCTGTAGGTCCGCCCTCTCCAAGCAACGCGTAAAGTCCTTGGCCTGAGCATCACATGAAGAGGTGGATTGGAAGGACTGTTGTTGCTGCTGAACGGGCGGTGCTGGCTCGGCTGCCGTCGTCGCCGAGTTGGATCCGCCAAAGAGCATGTGGGAAAGCCCGTGGCCGATAGTCGAACCGACTGCGACGGAACCAGCGGTGGCAGCCATCTGTGCAAGCATGCCAGGTCCCTGGGACTGGGTGGTCGCAGCGGGTGGTGCAGGAGCATGGGCAGGGTTCGCGTGGGCCGCCTGTGGGGGGAGAGCAGCGGTGTGCGCGCCCCGGGACTGTTGGGCCGGTGCAGGAGCAGGCTTCGACGCAGGACGAGACGAACGAGACGAACGCTAGAAACAAAATATGGATGAGGGAAAAAGAATAAAGAAAGCGAGGGCCCAGACTTACAGGCATGGTCAGTCGGTGGTGGTGGTGAGAAAGAAACGTGCGCGGACGTGGATATGCTGGACGTCAAATCCCTTTTTATATCCGAACCCGAGCATGCGTCACGCACCTGGCGAGGGCCGTGGGAATTGTTTAGAAAGCTCCGGTTAATTTCCTCTTTTGGAAACTCTCATCTCTCTCTAACTTGCGCCGAGGACAAGACCGGTATTGGGACGATGGCGGCCGTTGGACTGAGAACGAGCATATCCTTGACACATCGAGCCAGTATATGGCCTGCACGGTCGTATGCAGCGGTGGCCGTCAAGAACAAGCAAAGACCATCTGGGTCGCAAACTCGGAACAATTCGCCGTCCTCGCAGGATGACCCACAGCCATCGAACACCAAAGCAAAAAAGTCCAAGTCACCGCAGTCATCGCTTGAACAGCTGGAGGAGAATGTCCGGGCCATGGAAAGCATGAAGCGGTTTAACAGAATGAATGCCACGACCGACGTATGGGGTACTGAAATGGTCAGCCTGGGTATGGCTATACACCTCTGATTCCAGTGTGGCGGTATGACTGGACATACGTGCTAGATGCGGAAATACCGTACGACCTACGTCCAATGTTCCGTGCCCTCACTGCTAAGCCCGTGTTCACAAGAAGCAAGTTTTCGTGCGTGTTGTCATTGTGTCCGTTGGCGCGTGCAGATGTCGAGTACTACATGATACAGCGATCTCTGGTATGCGATCAAGCACAACACGAACAACTGGATGAAGAACACGTATAGGTCCGCTTCCGCTTGTCTGCGCAAAACGTACTCTCTGACGCGCTAACGTATTTGTCCCAGCATGTTTGCCCTTGCAAAAGCGAACGCCTTCCCGGGGAGGGATGTGAAGCTGCGCGTCAGGACGTTGGGTCGCATATTGAGTATACAGAACAGTTCTTCGGAAGCACTGCTGGCTCCGTTGCGGCAAATAGCTCTAGATACCTATCGCAAAGTCAACGCTTCCGTCGCAAGGTGCGCACGTCTCGATTTTTATGTCAGCGTCGCCCTCAATTACTTTAGGGGGAGCGAGGATAGGGTGAAAGAGTTTACGTCGGGCCATTTCCAAGAAAAGACTATCAAGACAATGCGTCGGCGTGAAAAAGGCCAAAATTGGACCTGGGGCATCACGAGCGATGTCTCACATGCAGCTCTGTTCCCAAAAACGAGTAGGTCGCTCACGGCGTTACAACTCGGGATCCCTTTCTGACATTGGTTAGAACGGAAAGCCCCCACACCCGTGGACGTGGTTTCCATCCGGGCCGGCGAAGTCTACACTGAAAATGCAGACCCTGCTATCGGCCATCGTCTGCTTATTCAGGCCCTCGTCAAGTTTGATACCACACAGGCGAGTGGCTCTTTGGCTCTCTGACATACCACTGATTGTGGCAAACTCTTGTGTAGAAAATCGAGATCTTTGACAAGCGCGGCCGTGCGGCGAATTCGGACCTTGCAGGCTCTCGCAAGGTCGTGCAATACCTCCTGTTGGAGAAAGTCGGGTGGTATGACACGCCTTGGAAGATCAAGGACCAGTTTCACAAGGAGTAGAAGCATGGGAATAATGGATTTTAACTCTGGATCATGTTTTTATCCTCCAACGCTAACTACTTGCTTGGGATGCACGCGAGTCGACCTGTCAATGTGAAAATGTTTTGCACTGCCAAAATGACTCTTTGTAGAACACAAGACCGTCATTGTAGCGCTGGCCGAATTTCAGTACTCGAGCGCCTCCCTTTAGCAACTGCTGCCACGTGACATGGTCCTGGCGCAGAGCGTCTTGCTGCAACACCAACATGTACCCAACGCCACCCCTACACGTCAACAAGAGGGTTTCGGTTTGAGTGATAACCACGGCATAGCTTGCAAATGACATGTCTCGAATATTTCGTGTTATCTGCTTGTCTGTGGTATGGCAGGGGTTGCTGTCTGACATAAGCTTGCCTTGTGATCTCATTCCTCTGCGGCTTTCGCGATGACCAAGTCTGCGCATCCGACGTCGCACAAGAACACCAAAAGACCACTCAGGACGCTCAAGCTCGCACGTCGCGACAGTAACGATGGCCCGGAACCACCCTCGAAAAGGAGCCGTCTCAATTTCTCGGTGAGTCCGACGACGGCGTCCAAGTGGCACGCTCGTTTCAAACCCCTTCAAATCGCTCATCCACACGACAGCTTTCGAATCCACCCGTGTTCGATCTGCCCAAGGACGACATTGTCGTGGGGTCGAGCTCCCAAGGTTCGACGAGCTCGCGATTCGCAGAGCCCGCCGCCTCGCAGACGCAACGGCGCGCCGCGGCGGACGTCAAAGGCAAGCGCAAGGAGGCGACAACGTCTATTGTGGGCGAGGAGAACTGTCTGTGGGTGGACAAGTACGAGCCTACTTCCGAGGTAAGACGCGCCTTGTCGTTGTCGCCGCTCCCCTCTCCCCTTTCACTTCGCTGCGCCTGTGTGGGTCACGCTGAAAATATTTCTCGGGCATCGGGGGGAAAAGGCAGAATTGGCGGTCCACAAGCGGAAGGTAGATGACGTACGTCGTTGGCTCCTGGAAGCGTTCGAGGGCGGCCCGTCGGCGAAACTGCGCAAGTACCGCGTACGTGTTTGTACGTTTGTGGGGTAAACACTAACACCATGGTACTTGTATAGCGCATACTCGCCCTCACTGGTCCGGCCGGGACCGCGAAAACTTCTACGTTGCGCGTCCTCTCCAGGGAACTCGACTTTGAGATTCTAGAGTGGCGAAACGGTATGAACGAACGCAGTCCGTCTGCCTTTACGGACGGAGAGTTCCGTACGGGTGGTGAGCGCAGCCTCCTCAAGGCCCTTCTTCCAATTCATCAACGATATCTCGTCCAGAGGATTTGGATGTTGACACAGAAACGCTGTTTGACAAGTTCCAGTCCTTCCTGACGCGTTCGATAACGTGCAACAGCGTTTTTGGCCAACGGCATGCTGCGCACTCGGTGCCGCTTGCGCCTCCACCCTCACAGATTCAATCGTCGTCTACTCAACGGTCCCGCAATCGCCAACTCGTTCTTTTAGAAGACCTCCCTAATCTTCTCCACCTGCCTACTCAAGCACGGTTCCAGGCCGCCCTGCGGTCCCTCTGCATCTCCAATACTGATCCATCCAAGCCTCCCGCGCCACCGATCGTCATCATCATCTCAGATTCAGGTCTTCGTGCCGAGCAGCCCGATGACGATACGTGGGGTGGTGGAAGTAATGGGCGGCGGTGGGATAGGAAGGAAGCGCTCGACATTCGGAGTATCCTAGGACCCGACCTACTAACGAGTCCGTACGTGACTCGGATTGGGTATGTCCATTGCCATTTCAATTCCCTCTTGTCATTCAAAAAGATACCGCCAGTTTTAATCCAATAGCCCCCACGTTGATGACGAGAGCACTACAGGCCCTGCTCGCTTCGCATTTCGGATCGTTGGAAGCCCACGAGCGGGCGTACAGACAGCCGTCGCATGAAGTGATTGATATCGTCGTCGGATCTTCTAACGGAGACATTCGAAGCGCGATCATGGCCCTTCAATTTGCGTGCGTGGTAGACCTTCCTGCCTCTTCGGCGATATCGAAAGGCAAAGAGGCCCTCAAGATCGCTGGCGGAACCAAGAGGACGGCGGCGACGAACGTCCGTGCGGTGTTGGAAGCGGTGACCCGACGCGAGCAAAGTCTCGTGCTGTTCCATCTGATGGGCAAGATCTTGTACAACAAACGTCTGCGCGCCACGTTTCAAGGTGTATGCGGTCGTCGCTGATGGCATTTTTCTTGTTTTATTCAGGTAAATTCGACCCGCCTACGTCTCACCTGTCGGTTAAGGGTGCTGCGAACGAGCGCGAGTCGGACATGCAACTCGTTGACTCGCCGCCGCTGCCGGTGTGGCTTTCCCACCATGACCGGAGACCGAGTCGAGTGTGCACAGAGGCAAGCATTTTGCGCGTTCGGCGTGGATGCTGGGACTTTGCCGCTGACCTTTCTCCTCGTTTGTATCCAGACGCTCGTGGCGGAATCGCCAATCGACTCGTCTCTGCTCGGACTATATACACACCAAAACTATACCCAGTTTTGCACAGATATCGATCAGTGTGATGGCGTTTGCGAAGGACTGAGTTGGGTCGATTGTATGGGCGGGGTGCGCTTTCTTTTGTTGTCCATTTCTCTTTCATTTATTCATTTTCGTTGTACATGGCTGACGAGGGTGTGGCTGAACCTTTTGTTAGGCCCTGACGGCGCATTCGCCGTATGCGTTTCCAGCACTCGCGCTGTCGACGCTTCACGCGCTCCCGACGCCCGTGCCGCGGCATGGACAGAAAGTGTGCAAGCCGACGTGGTTCGACGTACGGACGAAGGAGCTGGAGGCGTTGGACGCAGTTGGGGACGTGCTCAGGTGGCTCGGGAGAGGAGTGGATGCGGTTGCAAGTGGAACCCCGACGCAAGATGAGGCGGAGCTGCCGTCGAGTTCGGTGGGGAGGTGGACATGTGTCAGTGTTGCTACGGAGCTTGGGAGTTGGTTGCGTGCGGTCGATCGATGTGGTGGTGGTTCACGATCCCCACGGACGCATCGCTTGTTCTCGCATTTGCCGTGGAGTTTTGGGGTCGCTGGGGGGGAGTGTGTGTTGGGCGAGAATGAGGATGGTCTTGGGGCCGAGCGGAGCGTGGATGGCGAGGAGGACGTGAGGTTACCGGGCAGTGGGACGCAGGGTGGAGAAGAAACGAAGTGGTGGTTGGAAGACGATGATATCGAGGACGTCGAATGATTAGGCTCTGGGAGTTCCGGCTGAACGTCCTCTTGATGAATGCTGTCAGAAGGACTTGCCGCGATACTACACTCGAACCTGGCGTTTGAGAAACTGCAACACCCATGTCCACACAGCGAGGACTTGCGCAACACGTCCATGTCCAGGTCGCTCGGCACTCACCAAGCCGTATTCGGATCGCTGCTGCCAGCCTCCAACGAGCTCATAGAAAACTCTGGCTTGGCCCCGTCCAAAGATTCCAGTCGACCTCGACCTCGCGCGATTCGGAATCGCGTACGTCCACGTCCTGGCTTCTTCGCCGGAGCAGCGTCCGCGTATCCACCCTTTTCACCGCATTGCTCGGTCTCGGCGCGGGAGCGATAGCGCTCGGTCTGTGCGTGGTCCCGTCCTGCCCGAAACTTTCTTTTTTTTTCGTCATCTGACCCTCGCTAACGCATACGATATGCAGCTACGACATATACACTTCGTTCACGCTATGGCCTGCGGGGCTCCGAAAAGACCTGCGTGCGGGGATCAGAGCCAGGAACGACAATGACCACGCTCTGAGCGAGCGCTTCCTTGCACGGTGTGTATGCCTTTTTTTACTTTCTCTTCGCCATCTCTGCTCTTTCTTTCTCCCAAAAACCCTCACCCTCCCTTTCTCGTCTGACGCTGTACGCGGCACACAGCGCCTACCAGACCGCCTTGAGCCTCCCTTTGTCGGCCCTCGGACCAGACCCGTATCTCAAGCTGTCCGGCATCGCTGCAGTGTTGGCAGAGGTTGCGCCCGAACGGCGTGCAAAGGAAGTGCTACGGAGCGTGTGGGACCTGACTGACTCTCACGTCGATCGCTCCGTGCCGTTTGACTCCCCAGGGACAGACACTGGACCCAGGCACGAAAGCGAGTGGACTGCATACACGCTCACGGATGAGGAGCGCCTCCGCAGGGTCGGCGTGGCGTGCAAGCTTGCAGAGCTGTCTGTGAACGAGGATGGGGGGCAAGCAGAGGAGGAGCGGTGGCTCGTGTGGGCGGTCGAGGAGGCGCTTCGGTTGGCGGGGATGCAGACGGGTCGTGAGCGTGCTTCGACGCCGGTCGTGCTCGCGGAGCTCGACCTGCCGATGTGGATGCGCAGAGCCGATCTCGGAGCACCGCTGGCGGCCTTGGGGGCGGTGTACGCACGCAAGGGGAACGTCGAGTGAGTACGTTACACTCTCCAGATAGGAGTGGGAATATGAACGCCCCATCCCTAAAGGTATGCTATGCCGCTTTATTTACAGGCCATATCACTGCTTGTTCCGCCGAACACGAAGAACGTGAGCATTGAAGATCGTTGTGAGGGTACGTCTGTCGTCCGTTCATATGTCACCCCTCAACCGAACGTGCTTTCTGCCCCTAGCTGCACAGCTGATGAACAACCTCTCTGAGCTCATCATGCGACAACCACCTTCGCCCAAGATAAGGCACCAGGCAGAAGCGTGGGCGCGTCAGGCTCACGGGTTAATCGGCCGGGTGCAAGAGGAGCGCTCGCCTCGGAGAGGATGGTTCAACTCTAGCAATGCCAGTGCACAGAGCGCAGAGGTCTGCGATCAGGCGCTGGGCGTGGTCTTGTTCAATCTCGGCATGTTGCGGGAGGTGGGCTATTTCTTACTTGCACGAATAAGCAACATAATCTGAGCTCACACGTCATCGTCAGATGGACGAGGACCACGCAACTGCGCGTTCGTTGTACGAACAGAGCCTGCGACAGTGCGAGAAGGTTGGGATAAAGGAAGGCGTCGTGCAGACCAAGCAAGCTCTCAGGCGACTCAGCAGCGGTCGCGCCAGTGGGGGCACGGTGTAATCTCCTTTCCTTGATGCAATACACTTTCTCGCACTCGCGATACGGCGTGAACGTTTCAGAACGTTCCAGATTTCGTGTTTTGGCACGTCGAAGGGACGGATATAACTGGCCTTTCTCCTCTATGTCGCGGTGCGTTCCGAGGCAGGAAAGTGCTAGACTGATATGCTATGTATGTCCCACCTGAAGCTACATTCCTCTCGTGGATTTGACATATCTCTGGTTGTATTTCCTATGTTCAATCCATTGATACTGTACCTAATGAACATCTTGACATTAGTGATCAGTAAGAGTATATATGGATTGAGTGTCACCCTTTACCACTCTCAAAGCTATGTATGAAAGTACTTGTTCTTTTTTTGTCTTCATTTGGGACTGCATATGTTCTTGCCTGCAATGTTTTCTCCTTGATAAAAGGGATTGAGTGATGACATGTTAGCTGGCACTATGTCCATCTATGATTCTATGTATGTAAGAGATTTGCAACTTGAGGAATCAGTCTCCATTATTGGATTATGGTGGCTGCTGCTAGTCAGTCACTGATTGTCCATGACAAAGCTATAGTTATTGAAAGTTCAGATGGCAGTGGAGATGAAAAGACTAGATGTCAGATTTGTGTGGGTGCACAAAATGTTCAACTGTCAGAACTTCCAGTAGCTAGTGCTCTTGTTCACCACAGATTGCCTGTAGTATGGCCCATGCCTGTGCCTTGTTATCACTAGATTCAATTTTAAGCTCCGACAGTAGCATTTTTTAACTCAGACAGTGTATTATTCACTCCGAGCGAAGACACGTGAAAACAGCGAAAACGGGGGATATCAAATATCAAAGTACAAAGCGGTTTTGGGTCTGCCAAAACAACTGCCAAAACGAACCCAAAACGACCCCAAGACGGGGCTTGTTTTCTACGCTGAATTCCCCTAATAATTGAGGTGCCTCCGGGCTGAGTTTTTGATTGTCCCCCATTACTGAGAACACAGTCGAAGTTGGGCTCGTGATGGTAACCATGAAGCTGGCAACTAGAGACCCATCCAGCTTCTCAGTGCGTCCGGGACTAGTATCTCTTTGATAATCCTTCAGATCATTTGTCCCTGCCAGAGTTGTCACGTCCTCTTGACCAAGCATGACGTCGTGGCGTCGAGCTCTCGACCGACAGAGCCCATCACCTCACAGAGGCAACGGTGCGCCATGATAGACGCTAAACGAAAGAGCACGGAAGCGAGGATGGTCGCGTTGAGGAGGGTTCTGGGTGGACAAGTGTGAGCCTACTTCCAAGGCAGTGAGACACATTTCATCTTTACTGCCACTCCCTCATTCTCTTCTTTGCCGCGTCTGTATGGGCCATGTGAGAATATTTCTCGGGCGTCGAAAAAAAGGGCAGAATTAGTGTCACGGAAAATAGACGACGTGCGTCGTTGGCCAAACTGCGTGAGTACCGCATATCATACCAGTGTGTTTGCACATTTATGGGGAGAATGCTAATGACTGATTAGAATGCGCACAACTCTTTGTGTCCATGGTGCTTATACAGCACATACTTGTCTAACTGGTCTGGTCGGGACCGCGAAAACGTGCATGTTATACATCCTCTCCAGGGACTCGACTTTGGTATTGCAACAGCATGAGTGAACGCGGTTCATCTGCCTTCAAGGACGGAGAGTATGTATGGACACGAGAACGCTATCTGACAAGCTGCGGGCCTTCCTGACGCATGCGATGATGTACAACAGCATCTTTGACCATCGGGATCTTACACACTCAGCACCATCACATTTACAGAGTCAATTGCCGTTTACTTGACGGTATCATGAATGCCAATGCATTCATTTAGAAGACCTCTGCAACCCTCACCACCAGTCTACTCAAGCGCGGTTCTAGGGACTGAAGAGTTCCTACTATGAACCCGCCCGAATATCCTGGGTTACTGATCACAACATCGTGTCGGATTAAAGTCTTTGTGCTGAGCAGCCTGATGGCAGTACGTGGGGTGGTGCAAACAATGGGCGGTGGTGAAGGACGTGCTCGACATCCGGAGTATCCCAGTGACCTGCTGACGAGGCGGTACTCGACTCGAACATTGTTATTTCAACACCCAGTGTCTCTCTTCTCAGCTGGGATGCCACTGTCTGGGTTCAATAGCCCCCGCGTCGACAATGAAAGCCCTTTTTGCTTCGCATACTGGGCTGCTAGAAGCACACGAGAGAACGAACAGATAAGCATCGCGTGAAGTCATTGATATTGTCGTAGGAGACATCCGAAGTGCGATCATGGCCCTTCAGTTTGTGTGCGTGGTGGACCTTCCTCTCTCTTCGGCGACGTTGAAAGGCAATCTGAGCGGCTCTTCAAACAGCTGTCGGACGACGACGACAAACATGTGTGTGGTGTTGGAAGCAGTGATCAGACGCGAGCAAAGTCTCATGCTATTTCATTTGATGGGCAAGATCTCGTACAGCAAAGGTCTGCACGCCCCTTTTTGGATAGATACGGTCATCGCTGATCGCATCCCCTTGTTTTATGCAGGTAAATGCGACTCACCTGCATCTCACTTGTCAGCCAAGGACGGTAAAAAGGAGCGTGAGTTGGACATGCGACTTGCTGATCTGCCATTGCTGCCGGTATGACTTTCGCATCACAACCAGAAGCCAAGTTGAGTGTGCATGGAGGTGAGCAAGCGTCTCGACATGGGCACCGTGACACTAGCAGTGACTTTTCTCCCAGCTTGTTTCCAGGCGTTGGCTAGTGACGAAATCATCGATCAACTCAACTCTGCTGGGACTCTGTGTGCACCAAAACTATATCCAGTTTTGCACGGATGTCGATCAGTGCGATGGTGTCTGGGAAGAGCTCCAGCTATTACACCAGGACCCCGGGCACCTCTCAGAGGGACTCCACCCCGCCACACCGGGGCCTCTTGGTGAGTGGTACTGACAGTCAGAAGGACTTCCCGGCGTCTGGTACTACAATATTGTCCTCGACAGGGCTATCGATATCGGATAGGCGGTCATACGCTTGGATCTGGCTTTGAGAAACTACCACACCAGTGTCTGTTGGACTGGCACTGACAGCGAGGACTCACGCAACATACTATATCCTCTTTGTCCGGTGCTCACCAAACAGTCTCCGGACAGCTGCTAAAAAAAGGAAAAACTTGGCTTGGCCCATCCAGATAAAAATCCAAAGATTCAAATCGATCTCCTTGACCTCAAGCGTTTCAGCGGAACCATGCGAATTCACAGCAATGATATTTTGCATCTAGTGCGCCACTACCATCGAAGAACTGGGCTGACTCGCTGGCTCAGGCCCCCTTCACTAGCCAAGTCCAAAAGCCAGCTTTTGCTCACCTATAAATTGAGGTCGTCGTCGCTCGCCCGCTCGCTCTTACGAATGGCAATCGCCCCCAACATCGATCCAGCCTCGGACAAGGTGATGCTCTCAGCATTATTTGCACGATAATGATACGAGTAATAGCGACATACAACCATGAGAGAATCCCAGGAACTCCCCCCACGAACACGGGCCAGGGCTGGGAAATATTTTACAGAAATTCCAGTTCATCACATACGATTTCCAATGTATCACGCCCATCTCAGGGGACACCCATCCTAGTTGCTATTCTTGGTGAGTTCGGCGAGTTTATACAGGTACGTCGCATACAGCTTCGTCTAGAGTGGAAAGCGGAGGTACCGAGGCAACCTTTAGCATGAACACCAATCAGTAAAAGGTCACGATCCAGACGTACCCCGCCGACGTAATTCTCAATGTCCAACTTCTCGCTAAGCGAGCTGGAAAGGCACGGGGTAAACATGGATTCTGTCGCAACGAGGGAGACTTACTGGGCACCGTCGTCCGACTTGCCCATAGGCAACAACAGCACCGTCTTACTCCTGCTTGTGTCATTTTTATTTAGCGCTTCTTCCAAACTGTGCGCCAGGGGAATGGTACCCCCTTCGCGCATGTAGTCTGGTTTCCTATTGTATACGACCTGAGAGAAGAAGATTGGTAGTCAGCGTCGACATGAAATATATGACATACAGAACCAAGGGAGCCTGCACGAACCTGAGTGGCGGCATCTGCGGCCTGGAAGTTCACGTCATCGTTTTTTCCCACCCAGGGATCAGCTATGGGATCGGAGGTCACGTTAAGCAAATTGCGAGAACCTAGTTTATCAAATTCGTCGTAGATAAAGTCCCTGACGATGAGGGCGACCTTTTGCGCTGTTTGCGAATTCACGAGACTGTTAACAAGAAACACGGTCAGCGTCAACGTCTGCACCAAAAATGGCACGCAAAGAAAAATAAACTTCAGTCAGAGATGGATTGAAATCGTACCGGATGCTGAACCTCCCAGTGACCTGACGAGGAATGATCGTCCCTTGACGCCCTCCGTCAATGCCGTGGAGCGAGAGCGACGGAAGACGCATCCGTCCGATCAACAGCTTAGCTGGGTTCTGAGACAGCTCTACCTAGCCGACCCGCTAATCAGCTGAGCACGTTCAATTAACAATCTTGGAAACGAGTGGACACACATGAGCGCCCGTGTCATGCACGAGATCGTCGACCGTGTAGTCAATCTTGCTGTACACTTGCCTGGGGAGGTTCAGGCTGATAGTTCCTGGACACCGATAGGAGCGACGCATGCTCACTTTTCGTCATCGGTCAGCGGATCGACGAGCTCCTCGACACCCGGGATGGTGATCGTGCCGTCCGTGTCCACGAGCGTCCCAAGCAACTTGACTAAATCGACCAAAGGTTCATGAACCATGCGCCCAAAGATCCCCGAGTGGAGGTCATCCTTCGCGCCAGTGACTTGGATACTGAAGGTAGCGATACCTCGAACGCCGTAAGTGAGCGCGGGATTACGAGTAGTGAGCCAGTAGTTGTCCGTCTGTTCTCGCGATCCAGAAAAAGGTCAGAAACCACAAGACGCCTTTTTATGGGGAGGGAGGGGGGCGGATACCCACGATGACAGCATAATCAATGCCAGTGAAAAGGCCGTCCGTCTTCTCCGCCTCATTTGCGATCCAAGCCTCAAGTCCGGGGCCTCCTATCTCTTCTACACCTTCGAATAAAAACCGGATATTCACGGGGAGCGTAGGAAGATCCGCAGTACTTGTGACGCCGGGTTCATTGTGTCCTTGGAAGACATTGAGCCATCCAGTGAGAGGACCCTTGTCGTCCGTCGATCCGCGACCCACGAGCTTAACCGGGTTATCCTCCGGAAGGAGAGTCAGCCGGAATGGATCCTGCGCATCTGGATTTTGGGCCTTCCAACCATCTGCGTCGGCCTGTGATCTCGGCAAGTTCCAGCACCCCCCGCATCGCGAGTAAATGGACGAGGAACACATACAGGTTGAACATCATAATGCGAATAAATCAACACTGTCTTGAGGCTGGAATCCTTACCAAACGTTCCAACCACGAGCGGAGGAAGCTCGTTGTTCGGATCGTAATCCTTCTGGACGTCCCATATGTCTTCGACTCCGACGTCTTTGAGTCGAGCCTTGACCCATTCACCCGCACTGTCCAGCACCTCTTTGGAATATTTTACGTCGCCCTGATTACTTATACTGACAATTGTTTGCAAGAGAGCATGAGCAATGCAAGATCTATGCAGAGAAGCTCGACGTCACCTTGCGATCCCCACGATGTCCGAGAGACGCTGGATAAAGGGAGATGTTTTGGGATTGCTAGTGTTGTCATCGACGAATTTGAAGAAAGCATCCCAAGCAGACATTTGTGGGGATCGTATGGGATAGGAAGATAAAACGAGATGGTATGGTGGGATGGAACGGCAAGGAGGTCATCGGGGTGCTTTATACTCTTCCCACTCACTCGGGTTGTCCGTCGTCACGTTCACATGTGCCACGCTAGAAAGAACGCGACTCTGAAAGATCGGGTGTCCGAACACCAAGCCGAAGTGAATTACTGAGGGCCGTCACCCCAGCTCTACACACCCTTAGACCATGGGAAAATGCCGGGCGCAATGCTAAGGTTGTTTCTTCCTTATCCGATTCCTAAAATTTATAGGTTTATACGCCGCTCGAGCAACGAGGATTGCGCTGACGCGGTTGAGTATGTGCCCTATCCAGTTGTTTGCAGACCAACGGACGTCAGTAGATAGAGATTAAAGCAAGATTACAATAGACGTTGATTCGTTACTCCCATTGGTTGTGTGTGTGTCAATTGACACGCGAAGTTATTCGCGACCGTAATGCTAGATGGTCTACCCACCAGCCGGGCGTCGACCTCTTCTGCTTCCCGTCCATATAGATGGAAAAATTGTGTTGCTTCGTGAAGACAAAAGGTTCAGCAGATCCCGAACCTAGATCCGCCGACACTGCGAGAAGGCGGCCTCAAGGCTTAGCATGAACAAATCCCCATTCCTACTTGTACCGTCCAAGTGCGGTATTCAGTGAATGACGGAACCACCAGGAAAAATCCAGCGTACAACTTCCACCATGCTAAGACTATGGAGGTGAACATCCCGCAAATCGGACCAGAGCGGAGCCCCGTGGAAGTGTGTTTTGTCGATGAGGTCGCAAGCAATTAGGGCGCCGCGTCGGTTGCAGGTTCCGACGCCACAGCGTGACTAGCGCCGTTTCAACTTTGAACGATGCGCCGCGACCGCGAAGCGGGACTCCCACTCAGATACCTGTTTTCAGGTTGCAGGGTGACTGGATTGAGTTTCTGCAGTAAGAGGCAAAAATCTGGATTGCTTTCCGCCGTGCAGCGGAGAAAACAAAACTATACCAAATGTAGAACGGATCGGAGGTCCTCCGCTGCCACTCCGTCGGTCGTCGTGACTTAGTATCCAATATACCTCCCGATCGATTCCATCCCATGAGCCAGCCGATTCGAGGTTGCCTTTCCCTTACCCTTCGTTCATGCCAGGTTCTCGTTTTATGTCCACAATAGACTGATGACGCAGCCAATTCTCGCTGGCCCTGGAACTCCACCTCCGAGCACTACATTTCACCCACGTACGTGTGCTTGTTCAGTATCACGTTCTGGTGCTGATGCCAATAACTCATGCAATCCGATTGGCCCTAATGCGAGTGGACATGATAAGAATAATAATGAATTTACTCCTTCGGAGCTTGAGAAATACTTTTGTGGTTTCTATATGGGTGTGATGAGGCCCTGTACACGACTAGATCCTCTGACAATGGTGCTTTGGCTGATCCGGAGGCACGAAACAAAGCGACGGAGTGAGGACCTCCGACCCGTTCTACATTTGGTATAGTTTTGTTTGCTCCGCTCCACATGTAAACAAACACCCCGAGCGCTGCACGGCGGAAAGCGGTCTAGATTTTTGCCTCCACCTGTAAGATAACCCGAACTACCGAGCGGACGATCGGCGCACGGACGACTCGTTCCAACAACCTAGCGACATCTGAAAACTCAGCTCACCCGTGGTGCGATGTCCGTATGGACCGGTGCAATGGTTTATCACTCTGAAGATTGCACCAACCTAACTGGAACCAACCGATTCGACCGCGGAGGCCCGCATTCGTCGTATTCCACAACTTCGACGCCGAAAAGTCTCCGAGGAAGCGATCATTGACGTTTGCTTGAGTGCGATGTATCTCGAGACTTTCATGCCCTCGTCGGCCGTTGGCCTATCCCCGCTCATGGTGCTCACCCTGACCTAAGGCTGTGGTGACCATTCCGAACAGGATCAGGGACGTGTTCCTGATCAAGGCATCTGAAATATCCTTTCACCAACTACTAGTAGCTCGCCCATTCAACGTTGGCCGATCTCCAATGCCGTTTTCCGAGGAAGGAGGAAAGGCAGGACGGGCTCGATCTTCTCCCTACGATTGTCGGAGTAGTGGGCATGGAGCTGCCAACCATAAATTCAATGCAAGTCAGCATACAACCCCGTTCCTGAATGTTCCGCGGAGTAACGTGTCCCGGGACTTGTTCCTCGTCATTGGGAACATGCTAGATCCTATCAGGTGAGCACTCGGCTCACCGCTCTACGGTTACCAGTCCCTCGATAGAACCCTGCAGGTGACACAGAAATCTGGGTCGGAATAAACATCAGGCCAAAATTGGTGACTCGGCATCAAATTCCAATAAGCTGAAAAGAGTGTGCTGTAGTCGTACACACGTGGACCGTGACCTGAGCATCCCCGAACAAAAGTATACACTGCCTCTGAAAAGTCGACCCCAAGCAGGCCGGAGATGCGTCCACGCAGGTGCTGACTTGGGCATTCTTCATGTCTGTAATCATCAACAGCATCACGGTAAAATCTGATGGAACTGGGCACCGCATGAGCCATTCTCGGGCTGCAACTAGGCAGAGGTCCACCAGACGAAGCTGTCGGAAAGTTGTGCCATGAAGCTTAATAAGATGGTCTTACCGCCTTCAACACGAGAATAACCAGTGGTGAGGAGACGTGTATGGGCACAAAGCGAATAATTCATGAGGCGATGGCTCACCAAATGGCCAGAGTCGTAGACCAGGAGGGTAGAACACTTTGATTAAATTATTTGTAAAGTTTATGATACCTCAAGGACTTATTATGCCCTACGCTGACTATTGCTTCGTGTCATCCATTTTAGAGTGGTGCAAACTTGAACGGTCGAGCCCGTTCGGAGTATCAGCAAGCTCGCCAAATACATCGCACGGTCAGTTGACGGCGTACACTTTTCCTTTCCCATTTTGACCACCCCTAGCGTGTCATGTCAAGTGGCGCCTGCCAGTGTGGACTGGTGCTGAAACGGGGCTTGACATTTTCTCGGCGGGGACCAAGTCGACCTTGAAAATGTCGACCAAAATATTCCAAATGGTATCTTGACAACACAGCCCTCAGGACGGGTAGCATGTGACGACGCCAGGCCCCAGACAGCAGTCACAGCAGTCAAGCGCGGTTTCATGTATCTCCGAAACTGCTCTCCAATGTGACCAGCCAGTCGCAACCTGCTTATAGCAGAAGCGGTCGAACAGAACCAAGCACTCGACTACCCCCGTCTTTGCGCGATATAGAAAAGATCGGACATCAGGTCTTTGAACGGCAACAGGTACCTCGACATGTTTCGTTCTAAAGCACTTCTTGCTCTCGCCCTCATCACGCTCTCTGCCGTGGACGCGACGATTCTCGGTCGTGGTGCCGGAAAGAGTTCCCTTCGCATCACAACGAGGACCAGAGGGCTCGGAGGAGGTTCTAAAATCGCCGAAAGGGACCGCGCTCGCGCATTTGCTTTGATGCAGGCCACCAGTCCCAGCAAAAGCGACGTGTCATCTATCGAAATTCAGGATAATTACGTGACTTACACCGCTGAGGTCGGAATTGGAACTCCTCCAACATACTGTACGTGGACCTGCTACAATTGCAAGCATGAGGCTGAATGATTCTCAGACACACTCACAGTCGACACTGGGAGTTCTAACACGTGGATAGGAGCAAACAAGACGTACAAGCCGACTAGTTCGAGTTACGACACCGGCGACATCGTCGTATGTGTTAAATGTTCCTATATCGTTTGTGTCGAACTCAGGTGATGGTAATGGTAGAGCGTGATCTACGGCTCTGGGAATTTCACTGGCAATGAGTGGATTGACACTGTCACACTCTCTGCCGATTTGGTGATTACCAATCAATCCATCGGTGTGGCCAATTCGTCCTTCGGTTTCCAGGGCGTCGATGGCATCCTTGGTATTGGCCCTATAGATCTGACTGCTAATACCGTGAGTAACACCACGGTAGTCCCTACGGTAACGGACAATCTTCATGCACAAGGGGTGATCTCAGAGGAAGTCCTTGGGGTCTACTTTATTCCGGCCACCCAGTCTAGCGACGGAGAACTTACGTTTGGCGGCTATGACAGCAGTGTAATCACGCAGACTGTGGAATACGTCTCGCTCACGACCACTTACCCTTCGTCGAGGTATTGGGGGCTCAACCAGTCTGTCACTTACGGCAGCGAAAGTATCTTTGAGAATGTTGCGGGTATCGCCGACACTGGGACCACCCTGATCCTGTTTCCGTCGGGTGAGTGGCGCGGTGGGACTGACCAACCTCACCCTGACTTCTTTCCCCCAGATGCCTTCCAGAAATACCAGACTTTAACGGGCGGAATTATGGATAATTCTACTGGCTTCCTTACCATCACCCTCGAGCAGTATGACAAGCTGCAGCCACTATCATTCCACGTCGGACAAAGATCCTACACCCTAACGGCCAACGCGCAGATCTGGCCTCGTCCGCTCAACGATGTGATTGGGGGTAGGCCTGATATGATCTACCTCATCACCAGCGACCTCGGCCCTGGAGCCCCTAACTTTGGCTTTGTTAATGGGTATACTTTCTTGTGCGTCCACACACACACATTCTTTCCTTTTGGTCACACTGAGCATCGATGCTGATGTGCGACACTCTTCAGGGAACGCTTCTATAGCGTGTTCGACACCACCAACAACCGAATCGGTTTTGCCAGCACTCGCTACACTGATTGCAACTGCAACTGAGAGTCGTTCGTTGCTCGATCGTCGACCACTCTCGCTGGATCGTGTATCGTATACGCACCTGGCTGTCCGCTCGCTCTGATACCCTATGTTACAATGCCATCGTTGCTGACAGACTGGAAGTGAGGAAAGGAATTTGCAAGTACGCTGTGAATTTGGCCCTGCATGCATTAGTACGTATGTAGGCGGTGCAGGCGTGAAAGTGGCACGCAGATGTGGTGTCAATCGGACAGTACAAAGTTGCAGGTTCGAGTCCCACATGCGCAATCACGGGCCGGGGCCGCGCCTCTTTCCTTGACTTGGGCGATCTCGTAGAGGTACGCACCTAACAGCTTCGTCTGCTGTGGCAGGAGAAAAAGGACACTCGTCATCAACGCATTTTTGCAGATGACACGATTCGAGGCCCACCCTGCCGATATATCCAAATTTTCGCCAAGTGAACTCGGGGGAGAAAGAGCATGAGACTCACTTAGTGCGCGCGATTCAGACGACGTAATAGACGTGGAACGAAGAGGGGAGCTTACTGAGCACTGTCATTCGATTTACCTATGAGCAACAACGGCACATTCTTTTTCAGTTCCTTCTCGAAGCGGAGCGCCAGTCCGGTTTCCTTTTATAGACAAGTTGAAAGGGACTGATGATCAGCATGGACAAACATGGCACAACACCGTGTGAGCAACGCGCACCCCTGATTCGCGGCATCTGCAGTCGGAAGTTCCAGTGCTCCTTGTTTCCGGCCCAGGGTTCATTGAAAGCAATCCGTGAACCTAGTCCCATGTCATATGTTCCACTACTTTTATGAGGGGGCCCATAAAGAGCGCGAACCTCAGCGACAGTAGGGCATTCCCCGGGCCCGTACTAGGTCGACTCCAAGTGTGCTACGACGCCATCCCCATCGCGGTTGAGAACCGCACAAGCACGTGTAACCATTTCCGATCGATATCCGAGTGTTCGGTCGTGGTTCAAGTTGTCACATCACAGTGTCTGGCCATGAACTATCGCTTGAATCAATAGCGGCGACCCATTCATTAGGCTGCAGGACGAATATTCGAACCACGTGCATGATATCAGGGCTGTCGCAGTAAACCCCCTTTCCTTTTCACTCTATGGACAAATTGTCGAGTTGTTGGAAGACTGGCGCACAAACATGTTACTCGATCAACCCACAAGGCTCACGTTTACATTCAGAATCATTCCTAACAAATCGCGCACGTAGTACAAAGCACACCACGTACCAACTAGCTATCGTCGCAGGACTCGACTCAACCTAGTTACTATCGTACAAATCTTGTCAGCAAAACACAGCGCCATACTTTTTTTTTTTTTTTCGAATCAAAAACATAACAGCGAGGAAAGAAAATCGCAGGCTAGGTATCGTACAAAACAATTCCGACTTGAGGCATCCGAGGGACCTCGTCAAGACCTACATCACACATGAGACACCTGAATACAACATGGATAAAGGTCCAGCTCACCACTCTGCATTGATTAGTTTTGCACCGGCCAAAATTGCCCAACGACGGAGTTAACGAAGCGGTGCTGGCCCGGACGGATGGGACTGTTGACGATGTCCTGGTAAACGAGCTGGTAGTTGGGCTTTGTCTTCACGAAGACGATGTGCGAAGATCCACCAAAATGGAACATCCCAAGCTCGTCGCCGGCGTTGACAGAAATGGGGTCGGAAAGTATTTTGGTCGGGTCACTGGAATCCTTGTTGTAGGTGATGTCGCAGGTAGACACCTCCACCATCCCGATTGCAACGAAAAGAACGATCTCGAATGGGGAGTTATCGTCGGTTGGCTCAATGATGATCACGGCACGAGTGGCAACGGCACTGAGCCAGGGTTGGGAACGAATCATAGCGCCGTGAGGATCTCCTGGTAAGAGATCAGGGTCGTATTCAGGGGCGCCGGAGTCAGGAAGAACAGCATAGTAAGTGCCATCAATGACGCGATGGGCCGTGACTTGGCCTTTGACGGGGCTGTGCCAGCGATGGAAGTCCGCAGGGCTAAGGAACGCCTGATAGGCCGAGCTGCCGATGAGTTGGGGGGTGTATTGATCAGCCAGGCTATAGTCTTTGTTGTACTGGTCTGAAAGGATGTCGTAGAGGGAGTATTCCTGGGACTTGAGCCAGAATGTATCGTGGGCCTGAACATTTCTAACAGTGCGGAATGCGGTAGACTCGCACGCGTTGTAGATAAAGGTAAAATCGGAGCCCGCGGGAGGTGAGTCGATGGGGCGCTGCACACTAGGATTCTTGAATTGCCTGGTGAAAAAGGAATCCCAGGAGTTGTAGCGCTGGGGAGCAGGAATGTCCTCCTGGAAGGTATCATCGAACTTGGCACCTCCGAGGCCGGATTCTAACAACGCTAGACCCTCTGTGGTAAACCAATCCACAAGTGCCGGACCGGAGTCGTAGGACTGGAGGAACTCGCCCCAGGAATTCAGCAGGTCCTTGAGCGCTGTATTGAACGATTGCTGGTTCAGCAAGGTATAGGCAGCGGATGTGTTGCTGATCAGATCAAGAATGAGATACAGCGGCACCCCGACTGGCTCGCCGATGGTGACGCCGTTGATATTGGCCTTATAAAACGGGGGCGTTATCGCCACAATAACATCGAGCAGCTTCAGGAAGTCGTCGTAAGTGCTGACAATCGAGTCGGGATCCGCCCACTATACATATGCGAGTGAGATTGGGGTGCTCTCACCACGTCGGTCTGCCATACCTTTGCGTAATATTGCTTGACTTGGGTAAGAGCCTGCGTAAAGAGGTCTTTCTGGTCTTGTGTGAGTGCTTGATCGAATTTTGTGACGGCAGGAGTATGCTCCCCGGTGCGGTCCTTGGATTTTTGAATGATGTCCAAGATGAAGCGATTGTGGGTCGCGTTGCTCCTGGGTATCCAAGCATGGTAGGAAGTACGATTTACGGGAGCGCTAAGCGTGCGTAGGGAAGCTAC
>JBBPLV010000347.1:0-21510 GCA_038089975.1 Boletellus ananiceps | reverse complement strand
GGGGGGGGGAGGAGTAGGTGACGGAGGGAGTGGACCAAGCGGAGTACTGGGGGGCGTTCCAGGAGGGGAAGTGGGGGGGAAAGTGGGCGTGGGGGTCGGGGGAGGTCCTGGAGGAGTAGGACCAGGAGGCAGGGGCGTGGATGAGGTGATCGTGGGATGTGAAGGTCCTGTCGCTGGGTTGGAAACGACGTTCGGCAAAGAGGGGAAAGTGATCCAAAGACATCGGGGGTGATCGAGGCGAGTCGGACGGGGGGAGGGGCGGAGGAGGAGGGGGGACGGGGACGGGGGAGAGGGAGCGCAGGACGGCGAGGGCGTTATAAAAGATGGGGACGAGGATCAGAGATGAAATTGGACGCGCCATCTGGGCAGGAGAGCTCGAGCGTGCAGGGGAGCGAGATCCGCTGGATCTCGGGAACCCAATCTGAAGAACAGGCACTCGTCGGTCACAAAGACACCCTTACCACCATTATTTGTGTCCAAACATTTTAGATGCATATCTGCTGCGAAAAATGGCACTCTATGCCTTGGACACCCCTCCCGCGCCCTCTGCTTCTTTTTTTTCCTTTTATGGATGGGGCTTCTCCAAGTGATTCTCCATCACCCGGCCCCTTGCCTTTTCCGGAAGCTGGCCCCGGAGCTCCCCCGCTCCAGCCCACGCCCGGTTGCTCGTACCCTGCTGACATGCCCACAGGTTTGATCTCCTGACCACCCCTTGGCTGGCCATCCCCGTGCCCTTGGACATGTCCGCGCTAATCATGGCCACCGATTGTGTATGGAACACCCCTCAATGCGCCCCTCCGATCCATGTCCGTCCCGCCATCCATCCGGACGTGCCTCGAGCCCGGCCTGGTCCCCATGGCCTGTCGGACATTAAACTTGAACTTATCAGCTTGCTAGTCGCACTCTGCATCGTGCACATCTTCGTTTTCGCCTTCCAGATCCTGCATGTGTCTGCCTCATCGCTCGCGTCCCAGATCCTCGGTTCCAGACAAACATCCTCAGCATGCTTCTTCCAGCTCCCCACTCACAACGCACCACGGATGTTTCCCGTGCGGCAGAGGGCATGCCAGACCGTCCTCTCCTGCGCGCGCCCTCCCGTATCGCGCGTGATCCGCCGAACCACGTTCAGAAGCGCGGATTCCTCCCGGCCCGGCTGTCAGCGTGCTCGTGCGCTTGGACACTCGTCCTCGGTACGTGCCTCGTACCCATGTGCGCGCTCAGATTCGCTCTTCCCATCTCCCCCTTTCCAGATCTTCTCTGGTTCTGCCCCACCTCCACATGCCAGTGCCACCCACGCCTGCAACCACATCAGAATAAACGCTGTACGAACCGCGACGCATCGCCCACGCAATCGCAATCGTCCGAACCCGCCATCGCTCGTCCGTGTGCTAAATCACGCCATCGCGATAAAACTGCGGAGTTGTGTGCGCTTTCGCCACAATCCCACCGCGCCAGATCAAGTCCTCGCTGATCGTCCCGGCTGCTCCGACTCCGTCCACATCGCAAGATATCCATGTGGAACGCGTCGCAGGCGTGAATCTTCCGCGGACCTCGAGGTAGATCTGCCCAAGATCACTCGGGTCGTCCTGGCAGTCGATGCCACCCTGTGCTTGAAGAGTGCCGGCTCTAAAAGTAAGGTCAACAGACAAACCTCGTCGGCGAGCGCGACGTTGGAGACGGCTGTCCTTTTCCACCCCCTTTCCGCCACAGCCCGTTCGATCGAGTTCCCGTCGTCACAGCCAACCCCGCGCTGCTTCGTGTCTGTCGATTGGGACGCCGTCCCCGAGGTGTCCTCTCCAGCTCTCTCGAGCGTCCTGTGCCCGCGTTGAACCGTTTAGGAAACCCCGGTTCAGTTTGCGACAAGCGCGGAATCTCAACGGATCACGACCTTATCTCCCCGCCCGGTATGACACGAAATATCCTCGAATTGACAGCACCCACCCGTCGCCGGAAGACCCGCATCATACAGCAAACCCGAGTCGCGTTCTTTGCCCACTCCAGACACGCCGCGGGCGTAATAAAGCTGTCTCGCGCCACGGGCCCCAGTGTTCCCGATGCCGGCCGTCGCTTTTGGCGTCGCGACGGGTGGCCAGTGGCTCCAGCATGCCGGTTCATTTCAAATATTCGGGGGGGTCAAGTCCTGTCTCACGACTGCTCGTTTAGGTACCCTTTCCCGTACGTGTGCTGTAGATCCACCAACAAGTCGCCATCGCGAGTTGGTTCGGTCATCGGGTACAAAGGACGCTTGGTGCACTGGCTGGATCCGCGAACGACAAGAAAGGCGCAGGTGTACATCTCAGATCCTGTGTTCAGGTGGACAATGCATTCCTGCACGGACAGCCTATTCGTAGGCGAGCGACGATCATCGTCATATCCGCAAAGACGGATATGTGTAACGTTATCGCTTGACGACCCTTCCACAAGTTCAGCCGTGACTAAACGGGCTAGAACAAGAGGAAATGAAGAACCCGATTCCTGTGCTAAAACAGAGTTGTAGGCGCGCGTCGCCGCACCTTGCCTGCCAGTGTCTCGCTGATGCTAGTCCGACAGCTGACATCTTCGGAGATTGAACCGGAAGGCAACGTTGCCGGTCCACCTGGTCCATGCCGTGCCTGCGAAACCCAGATTGAGTCGGAGATGAGCGTGCCGAAAAATGTGCAGAGAAAGTATCTTCTAAAGAAGAAGGGTACTGACTGCTACATTTCTGCCGCGATGACAGCACCTTTCGGCCCCTGAAACTGTGGCGCCGTTTTTTGGCCACCGCCAAAAATTCCAGGTTGTTGGAGGGGCCCATCGGACGACTCGTCAAGGTTTGCAGGCAGGGCCCATTAACGTCACTTGTCTTTCCATAAGCGATGCGCGGGGATATCGCGGCCTCCCGAAATGCGCAGTGACCTTGTCGCGGCGACGACTCGGGGGCGGCCAGGGTGAAGACGCGTCCCTTGCCGCGTGTCGGGCGGGGGACGATGAGATACGCTATATGAGTTCTCAGACGTACAAATTGAGCATACGCCTTGGGACCCGGCGTACCTCGTTGCCGATCATCCAGTGGGCACCGGCGTGTTTGTTTGGTCGAGAGTGTCAGTCGGATTGCCTTGTAGAGAGGCGTGTCCGCCTGGACCGGACATCGGAACGTGTCAAATACATCCGAAGTGTGATCGAGACGCCAGCCAATCTCCTTAATTTCACGCTGTGTGGCTCGCTGCTGGATGGACCATCCGCACGGCGCGCTCGTCACCGGGCGCGTCAAAGTCACGTGGTCAATAGCCTCTGGATGGGGACACGCACAGCCCTTCCAGTGCTCGCGCGCACGAGTGAGACATGCGCACAGCAGCGACTGGGGGAGGGCGAGATCGCGCCCAGTGGACGGGTCCCTGCACGCCACCGTTCCACGTCACGTACCCGTCGTTGTCTCACTCGCCCCGGACGCGACGCCCCACGGCGGCGTTTGGGATCAGAGGCACATTGAGTTCGTGGCACTGTGTGCTCGGATCGCGGCGCGTGCGCACGGCAGCTGGGTGACTAATGCGTCCGTCCGGGCAACAAGGGCGCGTGCTCGCCGGTATCTGTACACCGCAGCAACCCGAAAAAAAAAAAGAAAAAAAAAAGATGTCGGCATGCATTCCCATAGGTGCGATCCGCTCCCTCTCCGTTACGAAACATGCAGTCCATGCGCGCGCCGTGCGAGCATGACGTTGGGGCTGAGACGGTGACCGGCGATGCGACGTCGCCTGCGTAAAACCACCCTTTTCCGTTTGATTTAACCCTATTGACACGATGCATATGGACAGCACGGCGCGCGTCGTCAAAGCCCACACGGCCCGTGGACAAACACGCGGAACGCCTAGACCTTCGCAAAGGCAGTTAATATGAATTTAGTTCATGAACCGGAGGGGGGGGTCTCGTTGCAACTTCCGTCCGCAGCACGTAAGCGACCCATCAACCCATTTCGAAGAAAATCACTTGTTTATGAACGCGCGACCAACGAACGTCCGACGATGCATTTGCGGCCTTGGCAAAGCGCAAGGAAACTTCCGACGTATGAAATCACCCCACCGAACTGATGGCGTCGCCATGCTTCGATTCGACGTGCGCACAACATGAGAACCCTAGGCGTGGGATCGATCAAAAGATATTCATATGCGTTTCGACAACACCCCACTGCCCCACCGACCTGTCCACCACCGACACATGCGCTTCCGGGTACCGAGTTGGGCATTGTCAAGCCCGCCGACCATCGCGGAGCCCTTCCACGTCTCAGATGGCCGTCCGTCGTTGCTGGCATCCGTCCCCTCCTCCCATGTCAAGCCGGCCTCGGCACTCGAGTTCAGAAAGTGGTCGCACACGTGCGGCGCAGTGTACTTGCCTGCAGCGACGTACACGCGGGCATCGGTTGACTTGGCGAGAAGTGTCGTTAGAGCGCGCACGAGCGCGTCGTGCGACGAATCAAAGTGCAACAAATCTGACATGACAACGATGTCGTACCCCTTCAACGCGCCGTTGACGCGCCGCGCAAGATCCCTGGAGCAAAAAAAAAAAAGTGGTGGAAAGACGTCTGTACAGCGCTGATCGCGATGCAACGAATCGACGTCACACCTACAAAAGGGGGGCGGGGTCCGCTCCCCACGCGTACCCTACGCAATGGACTTGACAGGGCGATCGGTAATGGGCTCGATTTCCGTCGACGTTCGCTCTGAGATTGCCCAGAATACCGTCGTCTGGATAATCGGTCGCGACGATCAGGGATGGGGGTGGGTGCATGGTTGCCGCGAGCAGGGATGGCAGTGCACATCCTGCTCCAAGCTCTACAACTTGGAGTCGTGGTCAAACCTGAGACGTCGTTCCGTTGTAAACGGCTTACTCCGACGACCTGCGATTGGGAGTCCTAGTTCGATCAACTCGGCAAGGACGAGCGCAGGCGAAAAAAGATGATCCGCCAGCAGCGTGTTCGCCTTGTAAAGGTGTGTGACGCGCCGCTATCGAACATCAGACCCCGACACGACCTACCTTTCCCTCCTGATGGAGAAAAAGAAAAAAAAATCGGAGAGAAGATGATGGATTCAGTGTTCTATCTTGGATTGTGAAGGAGCCAGCATGTCGATGACGAACCCACCTTGGGAGCCACGGTGAGTCTCAAGGGGCCGTATTGGACATGCTCCGTGTCCTCGACCGTCTCACACCCCAGGAGCGTGAGGGCGTCGGACAAGACGTCCTCAGCGTGCGCGTCCATCATCTGGAGTGGCAAATTCAGTCTCCGCGACCCGATTCGTCAGTTTTTCTCACTCCGCGCGAGTGGCGGCAAATCCGGTCCTGCCGGGCGTCTACGCCCCCGAGTGGAGCATGGAGCGCCAGGCCCTCCCCCCCTGGTCCCAACGTTTTCGACGGCGTTCTCTCAAGGTCATATGGACTCGCGTTGACACGTTGAGCAAACCCGTTCCACGTCACCTGTATTGACGCAGTATGTCATTTCCCGCTCGTACGGTACCAAAAAGTCCGCTTATTGGAACGGTGGTCCGCCAAATGCCGACCGTCACTCTGATAAGCCCGAGGCATTGGTTCGCGTCTTTCGCCGCGAGGACAATGTCCCTGAATTATCACCCTCAAAGGGAACAAAAAAAAACGACAACGGCGGTTTCCGTCATTAAACAAAAACGGGTTCGTCGCGTTCAATGATCATCGTTTTGAACGTGAGCATGGGATCTTATCTCTCCCCCGGGATGATACCGCGCCGCGCCTCGCATTGAACCAGCCACTACAGTCTGGATAACCTCCTTCCATTCGAGGGTGTGGGTGGACGACGGATGCCACATCATTCATTGTTGGTGCCACCATCAGGCTGGCAGGACAGCTTCGTAACTTCATCCCGTCTACGAGGATTGATATCGTGCCACCGTGCACGTCGCGGTCATGAGACTCAGCGTACATGACGTGCCCGTCCGACCAGCAAGGCAGTGGCGGTGGGCGTCCCGGGCAAAGTCAGATTGCCCTCGTCATCATCGTTCCTGGAACGCAGACGTCCTGGTCACGTCTGACCGTTCGTTCGCGTTCTTGGACATCGCACCTCCGAAACGGCAGCCCCCCCCAGCGTGGTGGTTCGCTCTATCTCGGTGGCGAGAGGTGCGCACCTACCCGGTCCTCCCCTGCTCTGCGGTCGTCCCGAGGAGCGTTGCGCGATACTCGTCACACATGCCCAGCCACATGGGACCGCCGTGGATCCCGCGCAGCGAGTCCTCATCCAGGGAGCTAGCAGCACCAAAAACGTCGACAGAAAGAAGCACAAGAACCCCCTCCCACAGCTCACAAAACCACCGCGGAAATGAGCCGTCCGTTGGTGAGGCCACATCAATCGTTGATCCCAGGAGGGCTCAAGGGCGCTCTCCACTCTGGTGGCACGGGTCGGCACATACCGTACGTTGCGCGAACGTGCGATGGAACAACCTCAGGACTTCATCTCCGCAGAGCTCGAAACCCGGTACACCGAGGCGTTCCTGTGTCAGGGGGCCCTACAAGGTCAAACCGGCTATAGATTGTCCTGGACAAGTGCTAAACCTCGTTGCTGTAACGGAACCATCCCGTTCCGCTGGCAAGCAGAAGAGAACATGGTCCGAGTATCACACCTTTATTGTTCCGCGAAGGCTGCTTCAAGATAATCAAATGTGTAAGCACATGATGCGCTCATGCGTTCACGGAAATGCGAATACTCGTTCCTTCTCCCATAGATGTGCTGCACGGGAACTTGCGGGCGACTGCCGACCGGAGATCCCGTGCACGCTTCGCTAGGCATGCATTTTTCCCCGCACGGATCGCGCACACGTTCGCGTTGAAGGGGTAAGCGTTGGGATTCTGAGACAAGGGGATCTTGTTCGATCAAGCCAAGTCGCTCGCAAACCCCCTACCCCCTCCCGCATCCCTTTCGCGCTGATCTCAGTCTCCCCGAAGTAGGCGTCAAGAATGCCAGAAATCATCAAGGTCCAGTAGAGCGACCATCCTCCGTGGGTAGCGTGCACGCCCCTGGTGATCCAGATAGCGGACGGGACAAGAGAGTTCCCGCAGTCGGGGGATGCCACTGGGATAACGCCACTTGGACAGAAACCCAAATGTCGGAGATGGCCGACCGATTTTTACGAGAGCACACCGTTGCAGCGTGAGACCATCTGTGGGCGCGTTGAGCGATGGATCGAGCGAGAAAACTGAAACATTGCATACCATCGTCAAGAAAGAAAAGAAAAGAATACCGGCAGCCATGGAGAGTGTGGCGTACCGCATACGTGCATCATTCGTGTCCACTACCGCTCGGTGCTTGGCTCCCAGAGGAAGCCTTATCCAATGGACACGGATGGTTCGACTTCATTCACGGCAGCGGCCAACTGTCGGTCTGATCGGTTTACTCTAGCCAGATCAACACTGGCGCTCCGTCGTCGAGAAATCGAATCACGAGAAGCTCTCGATATTTCTAACCCGCTCTTTGCAACCAAGTCCTTTGATGTCGGATTTCCGCCGCCGCGCGAGAAGCGGGAACGTTACATCTCTCGGTAACAAAGCACAGAGAAAAAAAATAGCAGCGAGTCAAAGCGACACCTTAATCTCCGTAGAGCTCGAACTCCCAAGGAGTTCTCGTGATAGGAGCGGATTCACTCAACCAGATCCTTCGCAAGCGACAGGTTGCATAGATCTTGATGTAGGCGAGATGAGAGTACGTCCCAGAAGGCAGGGGGACATGGTTGGTGGGCGTCTCTCCCATCTCCGCCGAGGAACGTTCGTCAGCAAATTCGCCCGACGTCTGGGCGTGTGCCAACGAAGCAAACTGGGGTACGAATTTCGCAAGATGCAGTGTAATGGTCGACCATGCGGTTAGAGGGCTCGACGAGGATGGCGGAAATGCGAGGGGGAGATGGAGCAACGCGGGCGCGCCCCGATCACGCACGAGCTTCGGCGATTTCTAGAAAAACGACTGCGTGAGTTGGTTGATGGAGCAATGAAAAAACAAACACGGCCGGGCGGGAGATGGGTGAAGAGTGCACCTGAAAAGTAGAACATCGGACGATGCCTTGTCTGCCCGCCCTGTCGACTACCCCAACTTCGAACGACCAGTCTCTGCCCAGGTCGCGAGCTTGGATGTGCAACCAGGCATGTTTTAGTCCGAGCACTCTGTCCCCCGAAGAACTTGGTGGCGGACAGTGAATGAAAGCCTTGCGCAGGGTAGGAGACTGGATGTGAAGCACGGTTTGGTTTAGTTCATGCCCTCGGCTTGTCGTCGCGTGACGACCACGAAAGATGCACGGTGCCGCGATCAGTGCAGCTGGTGGGGGCGGTGCGGGCAGTAGAGTGGAGTCGTGCAGAAGGTGGATGAAAGAATCAGAGGGTAAATTGCTGTCGACATGCACCGAGAATAGCCCCAAGGGATCGCTGCCTGTCGAGGAGAACAACGAAACGATGTCGGGCTGGACAGATCTTGCAAACATGCCGTTCGCGGACCGATTCTCAACGCCGACTCTGACCGCAGCGCAAAACGTCTCCCAGTGATCAGGCGTTACCTAAAGCGCAAGTCTGGTGGGAACAACTTGTTCCATGAAACGACGACGTATAAACTGCGGTAAGCATTGATGAGGGTTGTACGGTATCGGTCAGTTGCAAGTGAATAAAATACAGCAAACAGAAAGAGAAAATGACATCCAACATTCATGACACATAAGCCCTCACACTGTTCTTCAACATCCTTAATAGCTCCCGCTGCTTATATGGGTCACCTGGCAGCTTCGAGTCTCCGTTCGCAAGGGCCAACAAGAATTTGAAGTCGGCCTGCACAACAGGGGCAAGTCTCGATGCAAGCTGTTTCTTCTTGTCTTCAATCCGCGCTTTGAATTGTTTTGCAAAGTCCTCCGAGATGACTTCGGCTCGCGAGACAACTTCAGAGGGTACTCCTGCTAGGCTGGCGACATGGGTACCAAAGGAAGAGGAAGCGACACCGTCAACGAGTTTGTAGAGGAAGATGAGCTGTACGCGAATTGTTAAGTTTGGAAAGCATATAAAAACGGGAGGACCTACTTTGTGTTGTTCATCATCGAAGCTGGTTGACATGTGCATATTCCTAATGTTGGGATGGTATGCAAAGTCGTCTGTGAGCGAACCGTAGTGAGTGGCGAAGAACGCTAGAGGAAGCGTGTGTGTAGCAAGTTCGTGTAGAACGGCCTTTCCATACTACCTTTAAGCGACGGGGGCTACAGGGTGGGGCTCACTTACACCGGCAATCGCCATTCCATCCTACATATCGTGAGTACCAAGTGCAGTGTGAGATCTTGAGAAGTAGACTCACGTAGGTCGAGGTCCCTCTGCCGAGCTCTAGATCAAGGGATTAATAAAGTGTACTTAGAGGTTTACTCAGCGTACCATCAAGAATGACCAACGATCTGGGGGTCGCGTCACGTAGGATTTTGCAACTATATGAACGTCAATCAGGGAATGCCCCAACAAGGAGTCATAAGAAGCTTGCCATTCGTCCAATTCAACCTTGAAAGTGCTCGCGTTGGAAAACATGTTGTCATATGCCCCCATGCGCGTCAGGATTGCGTCGACGGGACAAAGCCTATAGGTGATTTGAAAGGTGTGTTGTTGATCACAGAAATACAATACTGCAACCTACCGGGCTGATTGGGCTGGAACACGCATCCCAAGCTGTGCCATTATCTACGCAGGCAATGAGTACCTCTCTCGTTGTGAGTGCAGACTCATCCGTACAACACCGGCTGCCGTCATTCTCATAGCCTACAATAATTAGCCCATACTTAACTAACATTCCTGCGAAGACTCACGGTGGATTTGCCGCTACAGGCACAATGTGTCATTAGGCAGCAAAAGAAGAAGAAGAAAAGGCCACGCACCCCATGTTGGGACCTACAGACGAGCTTCAGCAACATAGAACAAGACAGACTTCTACACACCTGTCAGCAAGGCAATCCTCCCCACACCTCCACCAAGCTTGATATCATTAGAGACAAAGTTCGTTTTCAGTTCTGCCAGGGTTGGATGCCTCAGGCCTTTGAACTCAATAAATGCAGCATCCCCTTCCACAAACTCGGGCCTACAAGAAGGCTCGCCAATCGCAACAGAAGCCTTGGCTAGTGAGAATAAACAGTCTAGTTCTGCAAGGACACGGACGGCTCGAAGCCACACTCCGCGGTCAGTATCGAATTCCTCGTACAGTCGTCCTTTGAAATCCTTGATGGCTGTGGTGCGATTCTCGCGTGCTTCTTTCAATGCGCGCACTGTCGGTTGCAAGGAAGGTACGACCCAGCGTTTGGCAGCCTAAACACCTTGTAGGTAAGTAGAGGGCGTGGTGGTAAGGGAACTCCACCTTAGTAGCACCGTTCTTCACCCAGTCGTCAGGAATATTTCTTTCGTTGGCTTTTGTTTGAACGAGATAGATTTCCTAGAACCTCTTCGTGAAAAGCTTTCTACAATATACCCAATTAACACCTGCCTTATTTCCTATTGCGCTGTGCCACCAAGAGAGGGAACATCTGGAGCAAGGTGAGGCGGATTGACCTACCGCAGCGTCCCGTGCTCACCCTAGTTTCTTCTCGAACTTCTTCAACTGTCCATCTAGCTCCTCCTCCAGGCTCGCGATTTCTTCCATCACGCCGTCGTAAACGTCGTCCTTTCCGTTCACAGGAAGTAATTCGTCCGTTTCTGAACGAAATCAGAATTTAATACCCGAGAGGCTACGTTGTCTACCTTGGTCGATGGTGAACCGTGACGTTACATTCTTCAAGTGAGGTGTGAGATCCGGCGCGGATCTTAACAAACCCAGTATTGTCTTGGATGCGAAAGACTCGGAGTTATCTGCCAGACTTGTAAGGCCATCATTTAGCTTCCTAAATGCCTGGGGATGATGTCCGCGTCAGTGCAGTGGTCTTGGCAGATGCATGCAATTTACGTACGGAGAGCACCCGGGTGAAATCCTTTACTTTGCAATTTTTTGCGTGTATGCGGGAGACGATGCGTTCAAGATCAGGAAGTCCTTTCGCCAGTTGGGTGAAATCCTCTTCGAATCTCTCGTGGTTAATCAATTCTTGAACAGCGTCGAGTCTGCCAAAGACGGACATTAAGGATGTAAAAGCTAACGAGATTGTGTATTCACCGATCATTGATGTCTTTCACATCGCGCAATGGCACACAAAGCCATATCCTAAAGAGTCTCTTCCCTAACGACCGGATGTTGAGCCGAAGCATAGACAGACCGAAACCAACAATGAACATACCGAACGGAGTCACACACCGGCTCAGCAATTTATGCAGTGACCCCTCATCTGTGCCTTCGTTATTTTGTAACACCTACCCAAATCTGTGAGCCGCAGCCAGGAAAAGACAGCAACCCCCTTACCTCAATATGGTTGAGAGTTTGGCCATCCAAAACTAGATCCCGTCCTCTTCTCATAGGGTCGTAGATGTTGAAGTTCTTCATGGTCATCAAGTCTTTGTCAATATTGAGCTGGCGAAGATACCATGCCATCGCTCCGAGTGCCTCTATTGCGGGTCGACAACTAGCCATATCTCGAATGCTGGCTGGTACAGTCTCGTTAAGCATGCCATCTTCGTCCTCAATTACGTCCTCGCTTCCGCTGAACATTTTGTTCAGCTCCGCGAAGGTCCGCTCGTATGTGAAGCCCTCAACATCACGGAGACTTGTCCAGAGACACGAAGACGGTAAGATGGTTTTGAGAAGACGAGTTAATGGTACCGACAGATTGCCCTTGAACACCCGTTTGGATTAAAAACGTTTCGATAACAGGCATAGAAGAAAGTAGGTAATACCTTGGTAAATATCATCTCCTTCGGCCGCAGCTGCCTGATCATCGTTTCTAGTCTTGTGAAGCAAACGTCGTCATCAAAAGAACTCAGATTGAACTGTGATGTTGCACTGTCCAAAACACAAAGACCGAAGCTACTGTTTTTCTTGGAATTGAAATCTTCGCGAATAGAGATACAATGACCAGCTTGTTCATCCTTGAGCAGCTCCTCATCGACGAGAGTTCCATTAGTATAAACTTTGTTGAGCTCTCTGTAGGGTGTTAAATCCAGGGTGAAAGTTGGTAATGGGTCACAACACACCTCCGTACGATCTTCTCCTTGCCTTTATCATCGCTGGATTTACCCTTGGATTTGGCCAACCGCATTTCTGCACCAAGAGCAGTCTCGGACTGGTCAACTCGGCCAACTTTGTAACCTAATTGCAGGTTTAGCCGACTAGGTATTTCTGAACGATCAGCCGTTTGTACCTTTTCCAAGGAATTTCCTACATCACACTGAGTCTTTAGCGATTATAGACGTCGTGAAGCAATACTTACGCAGCCCAGAAATTGAAGGATGACTCGGGAACACCAACCTACAATTTTTTTCGGATGAGGATCACACAAGCATTTATAAAAATATGTGTACCATGGACATCTTGACTCGCTGAGTAAGCTTCAAATCGAACTCCCTGTGGCCGATTCGCGCATCATCTTCATACAACTGCAAATGCATCAACTTGGATGAGGTACCCGCATACATCGAATATACCTCCAAGAATTTCCTAGCAATTAATGAGCACATTTCAGCAATCTATGACAAAAGGAATCACTGTACCCTTTCTGGAAAAACAGGACCTCAATAACAGTTCAGTAACACCAAGGGATACGAGGAAGAGAATGAAGTACCGTATCAAAATGATTTTGTTTGATCTGATAACGTAAGTATCATAGTATATACAAGCAAGCACCCAACTCATACCTCCCAGAACTAGTGGGAGTGTGATCAGATACTTCGTGCGCTCTTAAAATCAACATACCTGCTTTTCAAATGGTGTGAACTCGGCCCATGCCTTTTTGGGGATGTATAGAGTACGAGGATCATACCCAGCTTCATTTGGACGCACACCATCTTTCTACAGACGACGTTAGGTAGGAAAAACCTACCAGTGGAATGTACCTACGTCTCTGATATCCACCAAGAAACTGAATGGATCCTCTGCGGCTTTCTTCTCGGTCTTCTTCTCCTGTGTACGCTGCTCGGCTGCGGTCAGGAAAAGGGAAGTCGCATTGCCAGCACTAGGATTTTCGGGGGAAGCCTTGCCAAGAATCGGACGTCTGGGAGCTGATTTCCGAGACTTGGGCTCGTCATCGTCCTCGCCATCATTGTTGCGATGAGAAGAACGTCCAGATGACCATCCAGAGACACTCCTCCGGGAGGAGGCCCGAGAGGAAGAACGACCACGCGACTCCCCATCAGACTCGTCGGGGACAATAAAATCATCATCGGCTGGGGAACTGGAGCGCAGCGGTTGTGCTAAACATCGGATAAACATGAAACAGACAACGGAGCACATGAGCAAGTACACACGACGTTTCACCGGAGACTTCCTAAACTTTGATAAGCGAGATCCGAACGAAGGGACGTCCTCATCAGAAGAGAGGACCGCCACGCGCGGCTTCTTATTCCGACCTGGGGAACATACACACCGTCAGGCACACTCTCGGCAAGACACAATGAGACAGGGACCTCGAGAAGTCGATGACCTACCACGGTACTCAAGGGAGGAAGTGGGACACGCTGGAGAGCTGGTGAGGACAGTCGCATTTTCCTCCTGGTCATCGTCAGAATCTGCGATGACAATCTTGCGCTTGTGACGTGTCTGCGGTGTGGACGTGAGGCTGAAATAGTGAGGGAGGATAAATTTAGCACACCCACCTCCTTGGGTCTAGCTGGCGGCTTGACCCCTTGCTCATCGGGGAGGATGTCCACGTCGATAGGATCGCTCGTTGGAGGAGTGTCCTTGACGCTACCCTCGAGATCGGAAGAACCAGCAGCCAACTGGGAACGCGCGGGACCTGACTTGACTGCTGGTGTAACTACAGCGGTCTGTTTTGGAGCAGACTTGGCAAAGAAGTTGGTGAGGCTCTTTTGCTTCATGTTCTCAGAGGAGGACCGTTTTTCCGTGGGCTTTGCGAGTGGCATGGTGGACGTCGAACGCGACGCGACCTCTTGCTGGGTCGCGTTGTCGTGGCGCGTTGTGGCATGTTTGCACAATCCAGATATGGAAAAGGCGCCGACGGGAAACGATATTAGGTACGTTCGCGAGTTTGATATAAAATGTTTTTCTGTGCGATAACATAATGCGAAACACAAGCCTCCTCGAGGCAGTCACTCTCTTGCCCCACACTCGTTTTTGCGACCCGTCCGTCCTTCATGTTTGCGCTCCTCCTCCTCCCCTTCCTCGCCTCGGTGTTTCCCACTATACTTGCCTCCCAGGGCGCAACTTGGTAGGATCCTCCCTATCTACACTCTTGGTTGACTAATTTTCCCCTCCATCCAATAAGCAACAGCACCAGTCAGTGTTCGTCCGACTTCCCCTGCTGCAGTAAGTCACATCCCGTTATCATCTTTTCCAGACACTCCATGTCCGGCCAGGTGAATATGGTTTTTGCGGCGACGGCTATGTCAGTCTGCTCGGTCGCTCCTTGCCTTGCTGCGCTGACTCGCAGTAGTACTGCCTAGGAGGGTGTAACCCCCTCGGCTCTTACTCCCTCAATTCTTGCCTTCCCAATCCCGTATGCCAGAGTGCCAATGTAAGATAAGGCTGGTGACGCATCGAGTCCAGCACTCACGTCCCTCGTGCAGTATACTCTTTCCGACTCCTCTCGCATCCTTTCCAACTATACCTATTTCAACGGTAATGCAAGTGAATACGGTACGTCTGGCCTGGGATCTCATATTTTAGCCTCACATTCCTTTCATGCAGACTGGGTACTTCAGGAAGGTTCTATCCTGAATACGACATCAGACGGAGAGGCCGCTATTGCTCTCACCCTCACCAACCAGACCGGCAGTCTACTGTCTTCTACCCGTTATGTTCATTATGGCCAAATCACCACACGAAGTATGTCCGCCACCTTTTCTCCTTCTTATCTGACTCCATTTTCCAGTGAAGACTGGTCGTTGGGCTGGCGTTGTGGTTGCCTCTATCACCATGAGCAGCATCAAAGATGAAATTGATTGGGAGTTCCCCGGTAATGAGACCAGTCAAGGTCAAAGCAATTACTTCTGGCAAGGCACCATCAGTAAGGGCGCAAACAAGGAAAGCGATTGTTCTATTCTCACATGAGGATTGTAGCCACACCCACCCATGGTGTCATCGAGACTGGCCTCACGGACACTTTCGCCAACTGGCATGACTATACCGTGGGTTTCAACGCTATCCCGACGTACTGTGTTGTTGTATCAACGACTTTGTTGTCAGATCGACTGGCAACCCGATTCCTTGACCTTCCTCATCGACGGAAATGTCACCCGGACGGTTCTAGCTTCCGATTGTGTTGACAATGCTACTGGTGTTACCCGATTCCCCAATACTCCCAGCCGAATCCAGCTGAGGTATACCCCGGAGACTTGGATCTTTCTGTTGAAGCTCACATCTGATCGTGTAGCATCTGGGCTGCCGGTATTCCAACTGAACCTCGGGGCACCGTTCAATGGAGTGGTGGTATGATCAACTGGAACGACCCCGATTATGTCTCAGCTGGTAATTTGTGTATCGTACATTTCCTCGTCAAAGCTCACGATCGTTTAGGCCACTTTTACGCCCTGTACCAATCTGTTTCCGTGGTATGCAACGATACCACGCCCCCGGGTCCTGGCATTACTTCCTACGTCTACGGATCCAATTCGTCATCGGATACCCCGTCCATCAATTACTCTAACGCCTCGACCTTGCTAAACAGCGCGAGCTCGCTCTCTGGTGCCAACGGTCTGCACGGCGTCCTCGTCGCCGGTGTTCTCACCTTTGCTCTCCTCGCTCACTGTTTCTGAAGGAATGACTGACGCCTTGGATGGCCCTTTGGATCCGGAGGCACGGTCGTCATCTCGACGAGATAATATACTCCTTCCTCCTTCCCATTTTTACTTACCTTAGCCCCGCGGATGGACGTACTGGCTGACAGAGACATGCATGCAGACAGTCTTATTTCTTTTGCTGATCTCAAATAAGTGCAATTTTGTGTAACTTTTTTTCGCCTTTGCTTCCGTTGCCTACCTTTTCCCTTCCCCCCTGCTTATTTATCGTGAACGCTGAATGCATGATGTCGCCGTGCGCGTTATAATAAGTTTGGAGTGATCAGGAAATTATGGACCCGAACAAAATTGATCTGACACGCATTACACGAGCATATATACAATTAACAAGTACATTTGTTTATACAGGTGCACAGTTCATGTGAAGCTATACAAAAGAATATACATGGTTCCATATTGTCACATCGAGAAGGAAACGTAGGAGGGCGGAAGCGGACTTGAAGTTATCGCGTGGCGAACGAAGTGGAAGCGAGGTTTGACTGCAGTCGCACATGAAAGCATCTTGACGGAAGTGTGGAATGGCAGCGCACCACAGCACTATGCATGCGAAGTGTAGGCATTGGCACAACCCAGAAACGCATGCGATGCACGCAAAGGCCTGAGTGATCTACCATCATGGCTCCAGCTAACATCACGTCGAGAACAGAATCATCGAGCTTAGCACAGGGTCACTTACGTCGAGCTTGTCGCAGAATTAGATCTGGAAATTGCATCTGATATAAAAGGTCTCATGTGCGCTGGGAAAGGCTGTGGAGCAACAGGGGTATCGCTAGGTAGTCCGTTTGGGCTTGCCGCGGTATAGCGAGAGCTGTAAATCTGATCACTTGTGGAGAAACGTGAACCAACATTGAAGGGGGTAGCGAACGGGTTGAGACCGATTTCGAAAGACTTTGCGTGCCCAATAACTGTCCCGAAGGGTGATAGAGAAGATCTTGCGCGCATCTGTGTGCCCGTGTCACAAATATAGCGGATCTCGATGGGGTGTCCGACGTATGACTGGGATTGTAGTGCCTCCTTTGCTTCTTGTGCGCTCGAAACGTTGACATATTCAACCAGAACTGTAAGAGTTGCACCCACAGGACCGACGGACGATGTCCCGAGAATCTTGATGTCTTTGATGAGCCCAAACGGATAGAACAACGGGTGTAAGTCGGAGACCTGTGTGAACAGCATGGTAGATAAGTTGGACACCAGCAATTTCGCGGTCGGTATGAGGGTAGGTTCCCAGTGACCGCTTATCTGGTCCTCTAATCTGCCAGGGATAGGATACGAAACGTTGGGATCCGAAATAGAAGGTGTAGAGATGGCAAGCATCATCGTGCGGTCCGCTCCATCCAAGAAGCCTATGGTGGAGATCAGCTAAGCAGCGCAAATTAATGCCGAGACAGACGACCTTGAGAGCGCTGGACGACCGCCCACGAGACGTCGAGTGTATGTCCCCTAAAGGGTATGATGAGGAGCGATTAAGTGGAGAGTAGGTTGAACAAGCACTTTATCTGGGTGCGCGACAAAGAATCCATCGCTGCCTTGGCTTCTTTATGGGTTGACATTACAATAAAACCACGCCGACGAGAAGCGCTGTCCAGGGTGGCCAGAATGACGGCGTGGATCACAGTACCATAGGGTTCAAAAATCCCGGAAAACTCGGGCCTAAAGTTGAGAAGTTGAGCTAATGCCCTTTCTCGAATAAACGATCTCACTTTGCAAGATCAAATGGCAAACCCAGTACGTAGAGGTTCCGACGAAGATCTCCACTTGAGGGAGGCGGACGGGCGTTCATCACGGACGGAACGTAACGTAAAACAGTGCTACAGCGTGCATATATCGAATTAGCTCCAGAGGCTGACTGTGAGCCAAAGCTTGCCTTTGGATGTCAGAGTCCCGACTATGCCCTTCCTGTGAGTCTCTGGAAGAAAGAGATCAGAGATATTGACATAGGATGTAGGATTTACTCCCCCTTTCGTTTCGGGAGTTTGTGTATGCACCGTCGATTGTCTATGAAGATCTTGAGGCTGCCGGGGCTGGCCTAATGGCTGCGTGAGCAACTGACAACAACTATCACATCTTCTTACTGCAAGTGTTGACATTTGCTTTCCAACACTGCGTTGATACTTTCTCGTCCCAAGATGTACCAAATCATTGAGGCTTACCGTTGCGTGCCATTTGGTCCAGGATGTTGGTGTGTGTGTCGCGATTCATCTTCGACAAGTACCGGATAGAGAGAAGGAAAGAAACCAAAAAAGAATGCACCGTTGTGCGGAAGAAACCCTGAGCGGGATTGATCAAAGGGCGTGCAGCAAACCAGCGGGCGAGGAGAACAGGAACACGCGGGAACTTGCTTGATGTGTGGCGCCCTAATTTATCCTACGCGTCGCATCACGTGCCGCTAACTTCTCTCTACAGCATGCTTGGTCAGCGTTAATCGCTCCTGACTTTGCGCCACCTGGCGCTTGTCTAGCCCCTCATCGCACTCAAATCTCAAGCTAACGCTGCATGTGAGGACCACATGTTAAGTAGCCTTATATTCTGGTCATCTCTCCCCCCGTCCACGCGAGCAGCCCTGAAGCGCGCGGGGTACGAGACGCTCGACGACCTTTCCGTCGTCTCGGCGGAAGTTCTGTCACAAGGTATGAGTTTTCGGGTTCCATGCATCGCTCGACTCGACTTTTCACGGCGGTGACTCCACCCAAGAGCTTGGGATCGACATTGCTGACACCCAAACGTTGATCTCTGCGACGCAAGCTCCAAGCGGGCCACCCTTGAGCCAGTCGGTTGCCTCATTGTCTCGCGCGAACATCCTAAAATGCGACTACCCCGCTGTGAACAAAGTCCTCGGAGGTGGCCTTCCACGAGGCCACATATTGGAAATATCAGGTCCCCCGGGCAGTTTCAAGGAATCCCTTGCGTTAGATTTCGTACGAGTATTCACGGAGCTGGACGAGGGTGTCATCTTTATTGGTGAAGCCTGTTATGGTGCTCGCACTGTTTGGAGCTAATTCGTCGCATGCTAGACATGCAGGGTATGACGAGTCCAATGGCCATTTCCGGGATGCTCGCAGGTAATTTGTGTCTGTCTGATGCAAGAATGAGTAGGCATTGCACCCACAGGTACGGCCTCATCTTTCAGCCAACACTTGATACGCTATGCCCGGCTCCACACGCTGCCTGACCTCCTAATAACCATGCACAATCTCCTTTCGGAGCTCCGTTCGACAGTGGGTGTTGCAAATTGACACCGCAACTTTGCTGGCTGACTGATGGAAGACGGGGTTGCTCGTTTTGAATTCTATCTCCTTTCCCTTTCAATCACATCCGAACCTTGTTCTGTCGAAGCGGAAGGCGTTACTGGGCGTCATCCGACAAACCCTTCTTCAAGCATGCGTATCCAATAACTTGACTGTATGTGGATGCTGCTCGCCGTTCAAGCAGCGCACTTACGTGTCTACTAGATCGTCGTCACCTCCCAAATGGCAACCAAGATGCTTGGCGCGGACGGATCAGCGGCCACTTTCGAGACGGGTGCCAGGGCTGTCATGATGCCTCAGCTAGGTTCTTATCGTTGAATCGATATTGACGGCGGATCGAAGCAAGCTGAGCGCTCAGGAGCTGATTATTTACCTTCTGGACGGTCATTCCGCCTCGTGATCCTACCACACTCGAGAGTGGCAGGGTAATGTGATTCCACTTTAATACGGGTCTCGTGTATTCATTCCGTTCTAGAGTTGTACGCCTTCTCGCCTGCCCGGGTGCTCAACGCCCAGACGACACCTCACAAGAGACATATACACTGGTCAGTACGGTCGCCGTGTAACGTGCCCGCTCATTGAACTCATTGATGCATGGATCAACGTCATTCAGGAGGGGCCATAGCGGACATGGAGGCGCTGAGCCAAGCTATGTGACCACGAAGTCCTGCCTGGTGATAATATCCTTCGGCGTTATGATCATATCAAGCTTCCAATCGCGGTCCGTCACCGGGACTTGCCCTGCCTCGAGCAATTGCTGGTGAAGGGACAGCGCAACTGACATGTGTGTATGAGCATGCGAGTGGGAGGACGTGATAATAAGCCACCTAAAAGAGGCCGTGGTCGTCTGGCGGCGCTGACATAGGAAGAGATGAAACGATCATAATAGCCTTTACCGTGACCCAAACGTGATAGAGATGAATCAAACGCGACGCCTGCCCAATTGCCAATGGTACGATGAGGAACGGAGTCAATAACCACCCTGCCTCGTGGAACGTCGAGGCTGTACACGCTGACCTGGCAAAATGATCACGTCGAGGTTTTCACAGGATTCGTCCAAGACTGGGAAAAGAAGCGAGGACCGAGTCCGCTGATGAGCCACCGACGAGAACACCGTCGACGCCGGTCAACGTACCGCTCTGTCGACTCCCGTTGCGCCATTCCGCGGTAGGCTGGGGAATGCCCCACAAGCCAGCGGGGAGCGTCCGGAGGTCGTCGTCGTCGTACAGCCTCACAAAGTCCATGTGCCCGTCCTTGGACACAAGGCTGGGAACGAACACTTTTTTGCCTGCCTCTGGCTATAGTGACCCAAGAAGACGACGCGGGATGCGAGAGAGAGGGAGGCCCCCGTACCGTTGTCCGCCAGGAGAGCTGACACCAACGCCGCCGTCTGCACCTCCGCGGTGGGCATGCTCAGGTAGCAGCTGACCGTCTTGGAGCGCTGAAAAGCCGAGAGTGCGATCACCTTGGCCACGATCGCCTCTGCTAATCGAGTACGTCAGTGTCGACATCGAGAAGGGGAGGGGGTGCAGATTGACGCGCTCGATGCGTCGGGACAGGTCTTTTTACGCACACTGAGATTGCAAGTCCGACTGCGTGAGACCGCGAAGCGTCCTCGCCATGGATGCCCGAAGCGTTTTTTTGGTGGACTGGATCGACATCGTCGATGGGGAACGAGTTGTGAGGCCTTGAGGGCCGGTGGCGCCCCAAGATTGCGGGGGATTTCTCTTGCTCGCCATGGGTAACTCTGGCCCGACAGCCTGGCCCACGGACACACAGCTTGGTCGCACCCGCCAGGATCGCAGAGGTCGCGAGGCTGAACGTCCTCCCCACGAACACGAATGCGGCCAACGGACCCAACGTCGCCCGTAGCGCCTCTCGCGCGCCCTCCCGGCCAGTCACCGCACGAACGTCGCAGTCGCGCTCCCGAATTTTACGGCTTTGTCGCATGGTCCTCTACCTACATCCTGTTCGTCGTCTACGTGCTCTGGGCGCTCTTGCCAGACGAATGCATCCTCTGGCTGGGCGTCCAATGGTACCCAAGCCGGTGCGCGCACTTTTCGCTACCAGCTCTGTGTCTTTGAAACTGGATTTTTTTTTTCGCAGCGAATGGTCGTTGCTCCTCCCCGCATACTCCATCGTTCTCGTCCTCCTCACATATCTTGTCTACTTCTCGCTCGCGATCGCACACACACCTTCATTTAATGACGTGAGCGCCATAGTCGGTGAGACAAGACACCATGTCCAAATTGCGGTAAATTCGCAGGCTGATCAGATTTTTCAGACGCCAAGGGCCACTTTCCTGCCCGCGTCGTGCCTAATGCGTACCTCAGGCATGCCGACACGACCAGCGCTCCCGAACTGTATGATATACCCATTG
>JBBPLV010000346.1:0-17939 GCA_038089975.1 Boletellus ananiceps | reverse complement strand
CGCCACCGGTACATACCTTCTGGCGGTCGAGAGCGGCGATCCTAGCACCAGTGATCGCCCCGAAGTTGCTGCCCGAGTACAGTTCAGCAGAAATATTGTTGTAATGTGCATTGATGATTCGGTATTGACCGTCGGCGACGAGTGGCCTCGGAGGCATGGTGGATCAAAAGAATGAGACGTTCGTATGCGCTGGGATGTGTTTGAAAGGGCGAAGCTCATATTTATACATTTCCAAGCTCCAACCCTTGAGCTAATCCTGAAACTTGAACTGCGGCGGAGGACCAGATCGACCTGCGCAATGCGAAGTTCGTATTGCGTGCTGGCCAGTATGCCCAATGGGAGGTCAGCGAAATGCCCGCGGAAGCCGCTTCGAAAATCTATACTTGGGCTCGCATCATGAGGCACTGGCAGCGAGCGGGGCGGGGCTAAGCGTCGCGAAGGGTGGAGATACATGGGGCATATGTCACGTGCTTTGATGAAACACCCCTCGGCGACAGCTCAGCACTCCGGAATATTAATACGATTACGGAGAGACCAGGAACGTCTGCCGTGCAAAAGAGACCTCGCGGGTCATATAACCGAACAGCGACGTCATTTAAATACCGGGCGACCTTTGCGGACGAGGGGCATCGAGCCAAGGCTGGATTATTCATAATTGCTCACATACAAGTCACGCACCGGCACATCCATAGCTTACAAATCGGGAACCATAGGCAGTCATGTGCATGCGCTCCCTCACTCGAGTCGCGCGCAACATCCCCGGCGACGCTCGCGACCACCTCCGCGCACTTCTTCGCGAGACCGCCCAGTCCGTCGCCGTCGTCACCACCCTCCTGCCCACCTCATCCGCCCCTACATACCACGGCGCAACTCTCTCCTCCTTCGCGTCCATCGCGCTCGACCCACTCCCTCTCGTCGCGTTTTCCTTACGCGTCCCCTCCCGAATGGCATCTGCCCTCAATTCTAACGCCAACGCCAGTGCCAGCGCTAGCCTCCACTCTCCATGCTCGCCCCCATCGCCGTCGCTCCCGGGCTCGTCAGCGCACTTCATCATCAACATCCTCTCTGCAGCCCAACCCCACCTCGCGGACTGTTTCGCCCGGCCAGACCATTATCCGCACCCTTTCGCGGACCCGTGCGTCCATTACACGACCTCCCAAGATGGCCTTCCCATTCTCTCTGGCGCACTCGGCGCACTGTCGTGTCGCCTCGTCTGCCCTTCGTTACCGCTCGCCCACCTGCGCGAGTCGGCGTTACATGCTTTCGACGACGGACCGAGCCCGTTGCACAGGTTCGGAGAGCAGGAGGTTCAGCAGGTCTCTGGAGGATTTGGGTTGGCTTCAGAGCTATTCATCGCGAAGGTGCTTCGTGTGGAATGCGCACCCCTGTCAGAGGACGACAGGCGAGACGGCTCTGAACTATACAAGCTACCCCTTCTCTATCACCGACGTCGATATACGACGGTGGAGAACCATTCCAGATCGGATTCATAGTGGATTCTCCTAGGATGTACAGTCGACACTCGATACCAAAAGTAATCTCAGGTACCTTTACCTCACATCTAATACAAAACACCGTATGTACCGTCAAACGTCCAGTCAAAAGTACTACAGCCTCATCACCGAGAACAAACCGCCAAGATCGACCCATCGTCGTCCACATTGGTTGATATACTTGTAAACTGTGACGCTCATTTCCCGCAAAAATACCTCGTTGGTCCCTACCAGGCCGATAATTTCGTCTAGAACCATTCCTTGAGCGGCCAAGAACGAGAAAGGCCAAAAACGGACGCATACCTAAACGTGTACTTCCAATCGCTGCCTTCTTGGCCTTCTCCGGGTCGAACAACATCGCAAAGTATCGCAATTGGTTGTATAGCTCTACGTCCGAGTACTCGTACCGCACGGTTCCCTGGCATCCTTGTCGTACGCAGCGACGACCGTACACGCCCATTGAACGTGTCCGGTGCCCGCACGTCGCATCGTCGCAAACTGTCCATCCCTGGTAATACCGCTCGATATATGCACGTATTTGAGTCTCGAGCTGGGCCTGCAGACTGGCCTGCCCGAGTCGGTGACTGCATGCTGGACATATAGGACCAGAGGGTTGCAAGATCGAAGACTGGGTGCGCGTGCACGCGCTCAGCATGGCTGTGTAATGATATCGGGTACAACATGACTTACCTCTCGCTCCCACACGGGCGAGAATGACATCTGCCCTTGGCATCCCCGACACCGGATGAGAAATGGCTCAGAGCTTCGGAACCGTTCTGCGTCGGAGACCTGTGAGTCGAGTGTGGCGAACGCAGGTCTCGCCTCGGATCCTGCAGAAGCTCTGTAACGCCCGGGATCGAGTCCTTCAACAACCGTCAGTCAGGCAGGCTTCAAAATGGAACATTAGCTCACCCAAGCACTCAGCCAATCGGACCCTGTCAGTACCCTCGATCGGATCGCACAAACGTTCGATGGGTGGCAACACCTGCTGCGCGAGATAGTGCTCGTAATCAATATTGAGTTCGTCGGACCCCGCTTTCTTCAGCTCATCAGGGTGCTTTGCACGCTCTGCTTGAGCAGTCTTTGCACTTTCCTCTCCTGAAGACACGCAGAAAATGTACGGGATAACATCCCCCACGCGCGCACTCCCACCTCTGGCTTTTATCCGCAAGGCGACCTGTACGTGTGGCTGGCTCTTTGCATCAGGGTAGTCCTCGGGGTTTTTACCCAATCGCTACGGAATCACATGTATCAACGTCATCAAAGACAAGTTACAGACGACCACACCTTGAAGATAATGAAGTCCTCGACCTTGATCTTGCCAGACCGCACATTGGAGCCTACAGTAGTTAAATACTCGTGAATATTTTCCACGACGGCCTCCGTCGCTTCCCCCGACAAAACCTGATCCAAGACATATCTGCCAGTCCGCATCTGGTCAACATGCATGTACCAAGCAGAGCGCTGGGATCACTCACTGCGAGACATTTTTTGACAATGCACAGTATTCTCTTCGCTTCATGTCTAGACCTTTGATTTCTGTGGAAGTGCGTGATCCATCCTCCACTTTAATGGCAGCATATTTCTTCTTCTGGAGCAGTAGTAGTCGTGCAAACACGCCATCCAAGTCGATCTCAAGTAGCCTGTACCGATCATTGACGGCTTTCTTGAACTCTACAGAGATCTTGAGCGCTTCAGAGAGTTCGGTGACGTTGGAGTTGACGAAGACGGAGTCGGTGTCTCCGTAGACAACCTGATAAGGGCAATTCCTTGAGCACGGCTCCCACAAACAAGGTAGTTGTGGCTCACATCGAGTTGCAGGCTCTCAGCCAATTCGCGGGTGTGGGTCAGAATCTCTCGACCCTTGAATGTTGTGAGGGCCGCAAGAGGGCGTGCGTAAAATCTAGAGTATTCGAAACCGAGACAACCATACATACTGTTGGCAGTAAGCTTGAGTGCCTGTTGTTTGATATCGTACTAAAAGTGAGACATTATTAGTCTCTGACCCATTTTACACCAATCATTTCGTCACCTGAAGCAACTTGGCATGGTTTATCGAGCGATCTTTCATCAATGACTTGACTTGCCTACGGCGCTGAACGAGTGTTGCAATAAGCCGAGGCAGAATGCCCTGCGGCACTTCAGAACCAGGAGGTTCCGGAATTTTCTCCTCCTCTCCATCCTGTCAGCACATCAGTGACACAAGCTCAGATAAAAAATGGAGACTGCACACCTCCGCTGCCCGTTCTACGGTCGTAAAATCAATATTATACTCCTGGATGATACTGGGATAGAGCGAATTGAAGTCCATGACCAAAATAAACTTATCCCACAAGCCGCGCTTGGGTTCAAACACCAAACCGCCCTTGTACTTGTCTCGCTTGTTTTTGCTTATTTTCGTTCCACCCTCTCCGTCACCATCGTCGACTTCGAGTTCGACTTTAGGGGCCTTTTTGCCAAAGGTCTTATCCGGACAGATATACTTGAGTTTATGGAATTCGTGGAGTAGAATATATTCATTACGTTCCGCGCGTCCTCCATTCAGTGTCTTGTTCCTACGGGAGTTGCATAGTTAGTCCAGCTTCGATGGCATACAAATAAAACAGATACCGACCAGGCATTTCCAGCAAGATTGGTGAGCTGTCTCGTCAACGGTAGTATCTGTACCTTTGACGTGATGGCCATCTGGTAATGGGCATCAAGCTCGCAGTGTCGCACAAATGTCATGAGTGTATCCGGCGAAGAGACGCTTCCATCAAAATATGAAGCAGTATCGTCTGGGTCAATGTCTTGTCGTTCGGATTTAAGATGCGTCTTGCACATTTCACTGAGAGACCATGTTGTAGATGATATCATACTCTTACAACGAATGCAATTAGCAGAAGGCTATGTGAGAATGCTGACAGCGTACCCGTGCACCGTCACTCGCGAGGTCGCATAGTAGTCTGCCAGATAAGAACTTGATGTTCGTTCCCTGTCTTCCAATTGGAATCCATTTTGCTCGCCGGAAGCGTCCAAGGCGAGACCAGTGATCGACTCTGAGGTCTTTCATCCGTCCTAAGAGGACGTCGAGGGAAACGCCAAGAAAGTCGTGGCCCACCAATACATCGGGATCTGCTTTAAATAACGCGACTAGAGGGGAAACGATAAGCTCAGTCCATCCCACGGACAACTGCAGCACTTGCCGAGTAAGCTACTGAGAAGCATACGCTCATTCCCCATAGGCGAAATTACACCTTTCCCGTTACCTCTGGCCCGGGACTCGAAGTTGAACGGGAATCTATCCAGAGGACGCACAAATGTATGCACTGAACAGGGGAGCTGTTCAGGAGGTGACGGGTCATCCAACTGCACTGTGACTTGAATCAACATATTTCCAGACCAATTTCGTGAATCAAGACTTGCCATCACGCCAAATCCGTCCCGATACACAAACTACTTCACGCTTATTTTCTCGATGGTTCACCACAGTACGGATAGCTAAGCTCATAATAGTCAGTGGAGGTGGCTCCGGGGTGCTGTCACCCATTGGGATCACATCTTTTGGATCAGCGACACATGCTTCAAGTTTACACCAAGAGATCTAAATCCCTTGAGGCAGTAAAGAAATGAAATTGAGCACGTGGCCACTCACCCCCTGATTTTCGACAACAGCATTCTTTATCGTCAGCCAGCAAGGCCCCATAATCTTTCGCTTTAAAACAAACTGCTCGAATATGCTCGTGTTTGTACCAAAGATCTTGTATATATTCGGCGAACAAGCGTCCATGGGGATTTGTGGCTCTATGGGGGATTCAGTCTATACCCAATAATGCCGGCTCACCTCTCACCTTCAAATGAGTACAGAACTTTCATCCACTCCGTTTCCTTTGGAACGTCTTTATAATCGAAAGCGTATTTCCGTGTCACCCAACGCGCTTTCCAGCTTTTAATCCCTATCTCTCTGCGTATCCTCTCGAAGTCATCATAAACGTCCCCTTTCTCAGGCACGATGTCGGTGTCCACTATCTCTAGCTCGCCGTGCTCTGTCTCGTCCTGAACAACACGGAGTGGTCGGGGTAGCACAAATAAATTGCGCTGGATTCCCTGGATAGAAAGGCAGGCGGACGACCAGGTATTGGATGTCTTGTCTTTCACCTTGCCGATGAGATAAAGTTTGCCGCTATGTTCGAGGTAGTCCAACCAAAACATGTGTAGGCTACCGTCATCCTCAAGTGCGTTGACGGATGTCTTGGAGGAAAACGCTGGCTTGGATCCTAGGGCATCCTCAGAGACGACAGCGAGCGAGTTGTACACTGAAAGCCACGACGGGATAGTAGAATCATCCTTCTTAGGCGTGTTTGCTCCGTTGAGGACGAGCTTAGAGTCGACATCAACCGCGGGCGGGTCTCTTTTTGGAGGAATAATAGGCTTGACGTGTATGCCGTCAATGTCCATGAAGTCGGCCATATCAACATCTGAGAAATCCATGGACGCGTCAAACGCATCCTCTGAACCACTGTGAACCTCCAGCTTTCCCATACGTTCGACTGCAGGCGCCACCTCCGACAAGCTGTTAGCTACACGCGCTTTCTTCTTTGGACTGACCAGGGATGTGTAATCTTCGAAGTCACTTGACGGCGGGTTAGAAGAAAAAGGCCCGTCATCCACAACTCCGTCGGACGAGTACGCGCTGTAACTATCCGAGTTCTTCCGGTACGGCGCAGGAGAAGAGGAGCGGTCTGGCACAATGTCATCCCGATCCAAGACGGGTGAAGGCTTCCGCTTCCTCGATCGCACCGGTGTTGGAATGGGTGCTGCGTCAATCCCTCCCAACAGGTTAGCCATGAAATCTTCTTCCTGCTCCGCAGATATAACTGGACGATACGCGCTAATGGTCGGCCTAGCAGCCGGTAGGTGGGACTTTGGCTTGCTTTTTGCTTTCGTGGACCCGATGGCAACCTTCTTCTTGGCTGGTCGATAATTCAGTCAGAAGAAAATCAAGGATTGAAAGTATGCTTACAGCTCTTACGGGCCAAAATACCCTCCTCCTCCTCGTCATCCTTACCCTCACCACCTTGGCCCGTCCAGTCGTCCATGCCATTGTCCATGTACCCACCGACACCGTCATCCACGACAAAGTCGTCCCTCTGGAGCCTGCCCTTGACGATGCTCCTGTACTGTTCTTCAGTCACCTCATCATACAACGCGACGTCCTCCTCCAGCTGATTGACGTGTCAAGACACGATCAAGTGTGAAGCGTAGTTCCCCACCTTTAATTTCCTGGGCCCACCATCTCGGGCGCGTTTATACTCTGCGAGCTTGTCGGTGGTAGCCTTTGTTCGTCTTGATCGCTCTGACATAGTCGCTGCTGTGGACGCGGTCACGACGACGCACGCCACAAACGCGCTAGAATTCACACTCCGACATCCGCGGAGATACAATTATCGTCGACTCACCGATACTGACCACGTCCATACGGAAGCAAACTTTTGAGGAATGTTGCTACCAAGGCTCTCCAGTGGCCTCCGCCCAGCCTGGCGCTCGGCGAGAATGCTTCCAAGGTTATCTTTTCCAGTGCAAATTCAACAACGATCAGGCACTTCCCGTGCCAATTCGTCTTCTGCCGAGGCAAAGACACCCCCTCTCACACCACGGACCCCAGACCAGACCCGACCTACCTCTCAAGAACCTCGTCTTGCCATCGCATTTACGTGTACAGCCGACGGGTGTAATCACCGCTCAGCGCACGCGTTCACCAGGCGTGCTTATGAACGCGGAATAGTGATTGTTCAATGCCCAAGTTGCAAGAATCGGTGCGGGATCCGAGCTTGTCTATCCCTTCCTGACCGACTTACTCTATATGTATGTAAGTAGGCATTTAATTGCAGATAACCTCGGCTGGTTCAAAGATGACACTAACGATGGTCGACTGAGAAACATAGAGGATATCCTTCGTGCTCGAGGTGAGCACGTTCAAAGAGGAACACTAGAAGCAGATGGTGTTGTAGAAGTTTCTGACAGCTGAGTCTAGTGAGTTGACTCAGCGTCGTGGGGCCCAAGCGCCTCACGACTTCACCTATGGAACCTTTGATTTACTCACAAAGATGTGCATCTATTTTAGGTATCGCGAGTATACTATACTTCCTTTGTTAATTTGATGCCAGTGTCGTGGCCCTCCCTAGCACCTGCAATGGGAGCTCCGGATCAGCGACACATCCAGTGGAACCTTTTCGCGAGGGGTGGCGCTCGGAGCCGTCGAAACCCGGCTTGATCAAACATTAGGCGAAGCTTACAACGCCGCCACAGAAAATTAGCAGTTATGCGAAGCGCCCGGTCATTTGGCTCACTCGAAACGACATTGTCCGATTTCACTTCTTGCGAAACAGGAAGCAACCAAAACACCACTTGACGCTCCTCCCTGAGACTCAGCTTGAGAGTCTCAATGTCGTGGCTGGCAAACATGCAAAGTGGGATTTTGTGTCATGTGAGCTTGACACCTTAGTGGCAAGCGCAGACTTTTACCGATCCGGACTCGGCTATGATATTTCTTGACTTTCAAAGTCTACGTAACATGGCCTCACCAATTGGCTGTCCGAAGTAAATAAGCAAGAATGGAATAAACCGTTCAACGGCTAGGGTAATAAAGCTGAAAACCGCGATAGGCTGGCCATGTCACCCGCTCCAACTGCTAGTTCATTCCTTTTGACTTGTAACACGTCTACCTTAACTACCCCTAACGAGGAACACGCTAGCCGTGCAGGCTCCTCTGAACATTCGTTAACCACTACACATATCGACAGCGACACTGCTAGCCAGTCCAATTCCCGCAAAGAGCTTCTCCGACGTCGAAAAATTTGCGTTATCATCCATAGCTTCGCCCCAGACTGATCCATTCTACGTTCGTCTTCCTGATTTCGTTGGAAACGTCTGCTTGTTTGTTTAGTATGCTTAGGTGGAGTTCAAGGACAACAACCCACGTAACCCCGTTACCTACTCCCGGTTCAAGAAGTGGTGTATCACGCTTGTTGCGTGCGGATCCACTGGCGTGACAGGTACTTGGTCTTTACCAGGATCTTTTGAGTGCTTTTGACATCCTCTTCCAGCTACCGCTTTGTCATCATTCGCAGTGGGGGCCGAATCCATGATTCGTGATCTCCACTGTACTCGATTCCAGGCCACGGTCGCACTTTGTGTCTATTCTCTGGGATTTGCACTGGTTCCGCTATTTTCGACTGCCCTTAGCGAAGAAGTTGGCAGGAGGCCAGTTTACCTTGTCACCGCCTCTGCTTCGGTGTTGTGCTATGATGTGCTCGCGGCTATGTCTGTGTCTAGAACCTCGAACAAATTGCATAACTACAATACATTATAGGTCTAATACGATCCAAATGGTCATTGTCGCGCGTGCCCTTGGCGGCGTGTTTGCATCTACAGGTTCCGCTTTGGTTGGTGGTACCATTGCAGATATCTGGGAACCAGTCGAGTGAGTACACTTTCTTTTACGCAGCATCTGATCGTTTACGCAGCTTGATTTCATCAGGCTCAACCTCCCTGTGTCGCTGTTTGTCCTAGTGAACATGACTTGTACAGGACTTGGGCCAGTGGTATCGGGATGGATCGAATATGACACATGTCTTCAGTGGAGGTGGATTCAGTGGCTCCATGCAATGTTTTTGTCCCTCCTGGTCTTGATCTGATTCTCTAATAAACATGTCTTCCCAGATTCAGCGGCGCGTACTTCGTAATTTCTATATTCACCACGAAGGAGACCCGTCAGAGCATCATCTTGCGGCATCTCACCCAGAGAACGAGGAAGGCAACCGGAGATTCAAGGTATCGCGCACGAGTGGAGGAAACACAACCAACACTGCACGAGCTTGTGCGGATATCTTGCACCCGCCCAATTCGTGAGTGCTTGTATATTAACAAAGCATTATATCCTCAATAGTATCTACAGAGGTCCTGCTTACCGAATCAATAGCCACGAGCGTGAGCATGAGAGGAAGGAACCACCATATCTAGAAAGGTTGATGATCTAACGACATTGTTCTTACAACTTTGGGTATTCTTTATGTGGAGCGTTCTATACTGCTTGATCAGGTAAGTAACAAGTCGTTCATCTGTATGTTGTACTGCTACTTGGGGTTTCTAGTTCTGTTTCGCCCCTTTTCAAGTCACTATATGGGTTCGATGACGGCCAAAGCGGAATGGTATACACCACCATCATGTGAGCACTTACTACCGTACCACTCGCCCCCAAATTGTCAATACGTATCATAGCATCGGTGCTCTCATAGGCGTGGGTGCAAATGTGTATCAGGAGAAATTGTACCGGTAAGATCATCGTCGTCCGCACATATAGTTTGGCTCTCAAACATGACCTGCCGACAAAATGACATGCGCAAAGGCACGGAAGCTAGATTATACCTGACCTGTCTGGTCGCAGTTCTGTTTCCCTTGGTAATATTCATGTTTGCATGGACTGCGTCGTCCCGATTTCATTGGATCTGGCCAGTTACTGCATTGACGGTGAACTTGTCATTTGTCGTTATACAAAATCGACCCTAACCGTTTCCAGATCTTCATGTTTGGTGCATTCGTCGCCTACTTGGTCGTCTTCCTGTATTTGGCTGACTGGTTGACCTGCTGTCTTGATTTAACTCGACGGAGTTTCTGATTCTGTCACTAGTTATGGCCTTTATGCATCTTCTGCTTTGGCGGGGCAAAGCTTGTCCTGTATGTCAAACGTTTTCCAGAGGGATCCCAAGCTCATATTTCTCAACATTTATCTTCCCGCTCTTTGCGAGTGACATGTTCACGGAACTCACCTACAAGTGGTCCAATACCATATTCGCAGGCATAGCACTCGTCATCGTCCCTATTCCATTCGTGAGCTCAGATATTCCAGCTCCCTTCATTACCACTTAACCAAGAACGTAGTTATTGTTTTTCTATGGGTCCTCTCTCCGCGAACGCAGTACATTATGCAGCAAAGTAATGTCCCCTGTGGAAAACCACGCGAGCAACCCTGAATCTAACAACGGCGACACTTCTGGCTCGATAAGTTGATCTGTTTGGTTCCTACAGCTACCTCGACCTATGCTAAACTCCGTCCCATGACCGGGAAATCATGCCTGGCCACGGACGATTCAATGGTCGGTGCTTCTCACTCGATCCAGTAATCGTATCGTGAAAATCTGGAGCAGTGAGGTTTCACCGTCTTTATGTGGAAAACTATCATACGAGCCGAGATCTTTTACCCCATTTAAAAATTCCTTTATTCTTGCTTCCTTGATCTACCGACACTTCGTCGAAGTCTCGTTCGAGATATATACTCCACATAGAAAGATTCTAAGTACATGCGAATGGGTTACCCATCACACAATATAAGGTGGACTCCCGTACCGACAACAACGCAGCAGTGACCAGTCTGTGATCTTCGATATTACTCACATAATCTCTGTTTCTGAGCGTTGCAACGTTGAGCCCTTGTCGATGATTGAATTGCGCGCTGGCTCGAACGTGAATCAGATATCGACCGTATCTGCAATTGATGGCTCCAATATAGTCGTCGGCATCCGGATGTGCGGTATTAAGGCTTCACCAGCACCAGGGAAGCTGTCCCGGGCTCCATGGCAAGCAACCCTTATGCCCCCCTTCCCCCCTTGGAATTCAGAGCTGGAGGGTACACCCATACGGCTCCTGGTATGCAACGCCTAGGTGAGCAACAACCGGACTTTGATCAGGTACACACTAATCATGCTGGAGCTTTCTAAGAACGAGTCGGCTGGCCCGGGTGGGATGCTCTCCTATTTACAATGGCGCCGACGGTAGTTTGGTGACACGAGGCAGTTGGCCTTGGATATCCATGACTGTTTGAGTGTTCATCAGACTACTCTCCTGGAGAGGACAGCGATGTCCGAGCCACCAGCGTTGTCGATATGGAACACAAGACTAGTCGTCGAAGAAGCCGTGGTTTTTGACGACCACCTCCCCTTGGCTGCAGTCATACACAGAAATTTGCTGAAGTTTGCGAAGATGAACCGCGCCAGAAGTTTGTCGGTTATAATAGAGATCCATGTTATAAAACGCCAGGGTAAGTGCTAAATACAACAGAGGAAACATGGAAAATATTTAAAAGAAATCTTCTTTCAGGTTGGTGTAGGTTGAATTATGGCATTCAGGGATGGGCTCATGCGACGAGTATCCCTGCTAAAGTCTCGTGCTACGGGTTCAACACTTCGTCTTCGTCGGAGGATTTGAGACGCCCAAAGGACGCTTGATTGTGGCCATTTTGCGCGACTCAGAGGCGGAAGTGGTGATGGTCGACTTGCGCCCCTTTACGATGCTCTCCGCCCCGATAACCTCCTGCATTGGCTTCCCAGGCGTGAGTGATGATGTATTCATGGAGAAGGACAGAGCGGCTTCCTCTTTAAGTAGGGGAACAGCAATCTCGCCATCACGTCTCGCGGTACCACGAGTTTGTGCTTCCTTGCAAACAATCATGGAATGGTGTCGTGCACGATTTTCGACCACCCCATTGCGTGCATCCTTGCACCCAGAAAGGGTAACTTCCATCGCGGGGCGAGGGCCCATGACTTCCGTGGCTGAGGCGGCTGCATCATACACCCATATGCCACTCGACATCGGACCACTGATAGACTTCCTCCGCCTTATACATCTCTTCTTCAAAACGCGGCTGGTTACTGGCCTGGAGAGAACCCCTGCCGAGTACGGACGCATCGTACTCGGTGGCTTAAACTCGGTAGGAGTACTGAGGACAGGGTGGACACTACTTCTTTTCTCCGCGCTCTCCTGGATGTTGGCCGTGAGATCCGGGTTGACCGCGTTCTGAGCACGCTCTGCCAGAGGTTTGAACTGCGACCTAGACTTCTCCACCGCCCTCCTAACCTTCTCTGCCCACTCGTCTAGGCCGTACAGCTTGTGCAGCATGAGCTTGAACGTGAACGGATACCGTTCGCCGAGCGGAAATGCCGGGCGATCGGCATCCTCTTTGGCTTCTCCCGAGGGTTTCTTCGTCTCAGCATGTGGCATTCGGTTTTGGGCCACACCTAGCGGGGCATCAGCGACGATGACGTTGTCATTGCGCGCGTCGATCGTGAACACGGTTTTGGCGCGTCGGGCACCCTCCTCGTGGCACGTGGCGCGCAAAGAGAGGATCGTGGATAAATTCTTGAGTACTGGGGCGAACTCTGCGGGGACACAGGCGATATCATCTGCGAAGAGGAGTCCGCTGGTGTCCTCATTCGGAGAATGTGTGCGTCGCATGGCGACGCGGTCAAGTAGGTCGAAAAGGTGCGCAAATTCTGCCGTCTTGGAACTGGCTTGAAATACAGAGCTAGATGACATATTGGTTATTAAGTAAATGAGCGATTGTGATGGAGGCGGGGGGATTGGGGGGGATCGCAGGCGGAAGAATAAAATTAACGATGCTGACGAGGAAGGGAAGCAGTCGTCTTGGATGGGGGGATGTGCCTCTTGCCGCACGAAGGAGAGTCTGAAGTATTTATATCACCATTGTTCTGTGGTCTGCTGTCATCAACTCTGACGAATCTGTGGACCGTTATCTTCGTAATCGAGGTGGAACCATTGCCGAGTTGCCCCGTTATCATGCATCATCCCATTGTTCTTCCACGACGATGTCCACCTTTGAGTTGCCACCTTACGTTCGCAATGACAAAAGATGGAGTTTCGGTACTTGACGACGCTTCTAGCAATTCGAGCCCCATTGACAAGCCAACTTTGTCGATCACTGCCATACAGTCATCGGTACACACAGTCGCAAGGTGACAAGAAACAGGGCACCGCGCCGCGTAAGATCCGGTGACAATGGGGACTGCGACAGACTACTAACACTGAGGACAATGTTTGGGATCCCACCTAGTCCCAGGGCCGTCTTCTCACTTGCACTCTTCCGCCACGACGAAGGACGTACGTCTTAGTCGCTCTCTGCCAGTCCCCGATTCTCTTTTCGTCAGCGCAGGGGAGCGTCCATGCGAAAAACGAACTCCAGCCAATCGTTGTGAGGGATCTGAGCTTCTGAGCGAGCGCCAAGCTTGCCTCGAGTTCGCGTGTACGTGCGTCGGGGATCGAAACCATGATCGAACAGATCGGACATAGTTCGGGGCCATGGGGAAAGGGCAGTGACTCGTCAAGTGACATGCTTCCTGCGGTAGTCCAATCATCCGGATCTTCCCTGTGGGACACGTGCTCGAGGTCTGCGCTACTCGGGGCTTCTGTTTGACTAAGGCCGGTTCCCGTATGTGCCAGACAGCGATTCTGATCGAAGGAGGTGCGAAGAACGCGTGAATAGGCTCTGAAATTATCGCAATGATCGATGTGATTTTCAAGTATCTCTTCATCCGAGAGAAAGATCCCCAAGTGGAGGTCGGTTAGTTCGGCAAGTGGTTTCAGTGCCTTCGCAAATTCATTCTGCGGGAATGTTTTGGTAATCGAAAGGTAGCGAGTGGAGACACATACTGTTAATGACGCCACAGTTGGGAAATGATTAGGTATGGGTGAATGGGTGACCGACGAGGAGCTATCTTCAAAGCAAGCCCAGCAACAAGACACGTCAAGGTGCTCAGAGCAGCTAAGGTGAAGGGATACCAATCCCGGAAAACTTCTAGACACTAAATTCAAAAGAAAGACATCGATGCGCCATAACCCTGTGAGCGCTAGCGAGGTGAGGTGGGTCATCGGCGAGTTTATTAAGGGGACCCCGAATATTTGCATCAGGCGCGTCTTCTGTGTTGACTTCACTTCCGCTGCGAAAGAGATATGAAGGGATCGCAAGCCGCTCAGAATGCTCGGTCTCCAAGGTGTATTTGCGAGAGCTCCGCATTGTGCAGTCAAACTCCTGCATGAAACAAGCTAAAAGGACGTCATGCGCAGCATATATGCACCCTGCTTACTTCACCCAGTTAAAACCTACGCATTTCCGTGTAGCGACACCACTCCGCGACGACATGGACATGTGCATTTTCAAAAGGGAAACGAGCTGCCTTGCGGAGTGAATATCTAAAGAGATCATATACCTTCGTATGGCGATCACCCGAAGCTGAGAGCTGGCTAATGATACGGCTCGGAGAGCACGAAATGCGTGATATCGTTGATAAAAAAGTCCGATAATATATTCAATTAGCTCCGGGGGTAAGGTGGGCCGTCTCGAAACCAGCTCATCAGGTGTGTCTTGACATCCAATCAGGGGTGGGGAAGTGAACCTGTGGGAGCTCGGTGGAGAGGGAAAAGGATTAAATACGCTTGAATCATCTGAGGAGAATGAACACGACAAGACCACCTTCTGCTCGGGCATCGATGGTTGACGAGCAAGAAGTGCGCTGGGATCATATCCGCCGTGCAGCGGAATCTTATAACGTACAAATCACGTGGTTTATGGATAGCGTCACGTGAGTCGCATTGATTGATGGTACAAAGTGCACCAGGTTTAAGTAACGCTCCGACCATCACCCACAAACGGATGCTGAGTGGCCGAGAACCGCACAAACCCCCAAGCCAAGATGTGGACGCAAAATCCAAACCACTGACCCCAATGCACGCACTACAGCTTCGCGCGTTTCTCGGCGCCGCAGAGGACGTCGAGGCGGACTCGGATACTATGGAGGACCTCTTAGAGGGACTTAGCGAGGATGTTTGTGCTGAAATGACCGAGCTCGACAGTGATTCAGAAACATCAGACACGGAGGATCTTTCTCTCCTTGTGCACGAACAAACCACGCTTTCTGCGGTAGCCGGCACCGCAGAACTTGAGGATGGTGACGTTGACCCCTCTGAGATCCACGCGTTGGAAGATGAAGGTGGGTAGATGTGATAATTGTAGATTGAAACTATTTCTCTTGCCGTTACACTCGCCAGTTGACAGTGTCGTAATGCTCATAGTGTTCTTCAGCGACGCAGGCTTGGACCGAAGACGAAATCCGGAAAATGATGTACCATCTCAAGGAACGTGGTAAGCGCTTCATTTGATCACCACGGTTGAGCGATTGATCATAGCCAGGGATGACTTCATTCATTCGAGAATATGTCTTCGTCCAAAACATACCTGTTGTCAAACTGCTATTTGCGTTTGGCATTAGTCTAGTATGTCATCTTCACCTCCTCTGCGTTCGTTCATTTCAGCATTCCATGCAGTGTTCGGAACTCCGAAATAAACGTCTAAAGACGCTACTGTATTTCCTTAGAGTGGCAATGTCAAGAGAGTAAGTCGAATACCAGCGTGGTGCCAAAGTTTATAGACAGAACTCAACCCGATCGGCTAGATTGCACCTAAGAGAAAAGCTCGCTCAATACAACACGATTTCTGACGCCGTCTCTCTCATAGGTAGTTCAAAGCGTATTATGGTACTGACTGGTGCGGGTATTAGTACGTGGCCTCACTTTCAGATACTACACATGTTTTTTCTAAAATTCGTCAGGTGTTTCTTGTGGTATTCCCGACTTTCGCTCCCGCAACGGTCTATATGCAACACTAAAGGAAAGCGGTCAATATGACTTGGACGACCCCCAACAAATGTTCGTTGCCCGTTCCCTATGGTTAAACTTGCCTCTGTAACATAACTTAAGGTTTGACATCCACTATTTCAAGGAAAATCCGAAAGGTAACACTGCTGTTTCTTCCTCGCGCGGATCTAACCTCCCATCCATCGTGACGCGTCACTCATCTAGTGTTCTAGTAAGTTACGTTTCAATCCAATTTTCCAGCAGTTGGTCACCAATATTATTCGCAAAGCTCTTTCGCAAGGTGCGGTCTACCCCGGTGGCACGAACACCAAGTCCTGACGATAATGTTCAAGTCAAATATATCCATTTAATTTTATACCCTCTCCTTGTCACCGATTCATCAAGCTTCTGGAGGACAAAAACAAGGTGCAGTTCTTACCAATGTCAAAGTGTGTTCCTCACGAACTCCATGTTGTGGTCATTTCAGCTCCTTCGGGTATGTACACCGCGTGTTTGGTTTACGTTGCCACACTCTAACATTTCACGACTGGCCGAAGAACTACACGCAAAACATTGACACGCTCGAGTCCATCGCGGGCATCTCGCGCGTCTTGCAATGCCACGGCTCTTTCAAAACGGCTACGTGTCTTCAATGTCGCGTCAAGGTCCCAGGAATCGAAATTGAGCGCGAAATCCTCGATCAGCGCGTCCCATATTGCAAAGCATGCTTGGAGGTGCACAAGGCTGCAGAAGCGCGAAAAAGCAAATCTGTAAAGAAGAAGCGGAAGAAGAGGAATGAATGGGAGGACGATAGTGATGAAAGTGACGATCTACCTGTCGGCGTGATGAAGGCATGCTATCGTACGTTGCGAGGGAAACAAGAGCCCTGACGTCCACTTTTCGACCCTTGCAGCCTGACATTACGTTCTTTGGAGAGAAACTCACGAACGACTTTGATCATGCGCTGTTGGATGACCGAGACAAAGTTGACCTCTTGCTCGTCATCGGCACGTCCCTGAAAGTTTCACCTGTGTCCGAAATCTTGTGTACGTTTGAGTATGTTTCTATCATTCCAACCCGCTGACAGCCCATGATACAGCTCAGTTGCCACATTCCGTACCACAGGTCAGTGGACAAGATCCTCAAGGATATATTGACGTGCTACAAGCCATTTCTCGTGCTAGATCCTTATCAACAAGACCCCAGTAAAGCACATCAACCCTGATGTACGATTCATGTTCCTGCTGCTTGACCCGAAATAAGAGCACGCGTCTTCCTCAGATTGTCCTCCTCGGACACGCAGATGAAATCGTGAATCATTTATGCGAGCAACTACAATGGGATCTTCCACCACCTCCAAATGTGCAAGGTGGACTCAAGTTGCTACGGACTCTGGCAAATGGAAAAAGAACATCTAGTCAAATGACTGGCCGGGCAGAGCCTACGAGGGTCCGAGGAAGGTAGCGTGACGCATCATGCTCGCCACTTTGATTAACATGCTGACCTAGCTCTAGTCATGTATGGCTATTCAACGGTGCAGAGGGTGGTAAATGGGTTGAAGAAATCGAGAAAAGATACGGTAACAAAACCAACGGGGTTGTTGCACAGCCAAAGGACCAACGAGTGCCAGTAGCGAAGAGGGCGCGAGTTAGCTGACATTAGCTAGAAAATATCTCCTTTGATATTGCTACTCTCGTGTACGTGTCACAGGTCATCCACCTGCAACAGCCAGAGAAAAGCAACTCAGTAGAATATGGTTCCGTATGACATGTTAGGGTGTTAAGTAAGATGGTATTATCGACCATTTCCCTCGAAGAGAACCTCCCCGTTCCCCTGCATGGGTATAGTGATCTTTGCCAGAGAGCTTCCGCTCTGTCTCGCGGAGTGACGTCCGTTCCTTCCTGACGCCACAAAGTCAGGTAGATGTGAAGAGGTCCCATTGGGATGATGTGTTCCCAAAGAAGACATGTAGAATTCCTCATTGTC
>JBBPLV010000345.1:0-21595 GCA_038089975.1 Boletellus ananiceps | reverse complement strand
GCGCACCCTGCGCCCTTGTACTCCCCCTGACTGTTACAGCTGGTAGTCCACCTAAACGGCCCTGGAGGGGCAGCGGTCAGGGTGGCGGTCGAGCCCCCTTATGAGAGCTTTCACAGGCTTGAAATCGCATCTCCCACCCATTCCTCTGCCTGTCTTTGCGCGTACTGTCCTGGTTAACAGGCCTGGCGCGGCCCCGACCCTCGGAGAGCGGAGAGGGCATCCGACGGACGCAGCATACGGGTTCGACAGCCCAGGTCGGCCTCTCTCTCGCACACGGACCCCACCCTGGGCAGGCTTCGCCTACCCAGGCTTCTAACTTTGCTGTAAGCCTCGTCGATCGATTCCAACTTCTCTCCGGCCGGTACCGCGACAGCCATTGACAACCTTAGCGTTGGATCCTTTCATCCGCGGGCGTCTAGATCGTGAGTCTGTTTCGCCGAAATGGATTCGCTAAGCAGAACGTAGGACAATTTCGTGTATACGGGGAGCACCGTAGCATAGTAAACACCCGATGGATGGGCAAGCGAGTGGCGACTCGGAAATCTAGTCGCCCCTGAGTCCGACACTACTGGCTTGACACAGTATTCAACTCGCGTTACGGTCTCGACATTGACCAATGGATCGCTAGAATTCGGAAGAATGCCGCAAAGACGGGTCGTGCCGTCCGCACATGGCCCCAACTCCCATCAGGTGATGAACTTCGAGGCTATTGACTTGCATAGCCTCCCTGCCCGACACCGAGGTTACCTGACAGTACTGCCCGCTCCCCACCCACTGCGGGCAAGCGTAGATGCATTTTCCCCTCGGACTGAGTTGCCCTGTAGGACACACCGCCTATACAGAACTAGACTTGTCAGATCACTTGTCCAAAAAAAGAACAAACCTAGTTACGATTGATCAGGCTCGTTCCAATGCTGAATTCTGTGTCAATATTGTCCAGCGGTTCTCTCCGGCCGCTATTTGAAGCCTTTCGTCGTACTGTACTTCATGCCGTTTGAAATATTGAGGGTACTCTAAAAACATTTAGGATTCTGCTGATAGCTCTAATTCCTGCCAGTCTTTCGAATGGCTTGAAGAATATCCGCGATGACTGCGTCCTCACGACCCGCTTTCCAAACCCCAGTTAACTTCCCACTCCATCTAGTGCCTTTCCCTCCCCCTTTGACGCTGAGCTTATCCTTTACCAGCCCACTTACTTCCTTTATGTATTTTTCAGACGAACCAATTATCATCAAGACACTGGTCCCAGTTACACTTTGTGAGGACGACGTCGAGGATAGGATGAGGAGGTATTGGTTCTCGGGGGGAGCGATGGCTGTAAATGCGGTCGTGATGGCGGACAGGAATCCGAGGGAATTGATGGAATCGTCCACTCGATGCACATGTTTCGCGAACACTGCAGCAGACGATCGGCCCATTTCCTCCGCAACACTCCCTGCAATATACCTTGCAAGTTCAAATCCCAGGTCGTCAACCCGCTTTTCTGCTTTTCTGCGTTCCTCTATCACCTGCTCCACACGAGCCAGTACCTGAGGTGTCCCACAACTGAGCGCCGCTGCGGTCATTGTGAGCTGCTTGTGCGTGTTGGTTAGATGCTCGATAAGTCGCGGCCCAGCAAAGAAGTACAATCTGGCGGAGGTGGTGTTAGAACGAGCAAGGGGCTCTGTTTGAGGGACCAGAAAAAGCTGGAGATTGTGCAAACTGGGCCAGTGAGTACCGCAACAGCTATGTAATGTATTTCATTGGTGCCGGAATCTCGAGTAGTGGGATAAGAACGTACGGGTTCCGATCAACCTCGTCAATAACTACGACCCTCATAATCCCACCAGTATAATCAGCAGGGATCGCCTTTGTGAAACCACGTACATGGTCCTCCGACTGATTTGGCTGGCTTGGTTTTTCCATTTCCTGGACTTCTACATGAACGCTGCGGCCTTCGAAGACGTATCGGTTCGCTGTGGTCTGAATATCTTGTATTTCGTCACTAGTCATGCTTCTTGCTAGTTCAACGTAGCATGGAGCAGGTCCATCCGTCAAGGACCAAGAGATGGTCTTGATATTCAAGCGGTGCTCAAGGACAGCAGATAAGAGGTGCTGAGAAGTGTGCATAGTCATCTACATCGAGGCTGGTTACAACAAAACCTGATGGAGTGTGAACACTCACATGATCGTATCTTCGGTCCCAGTCGGCATCATCGAGCTTGACCGTGACTTTAGTTCCTGCTACCAATCGGAGAACGTCCACCTCAGCATCTTCCACTTGGACATAATGAACAGCATGCCCGCCATGGCGTCTCGCCTGCAGGATCTTCCAGACACATTTATCAGCGGTTTGGATCAATCCCGTGTCGGAGGGCTGACCACCCCCTTCCGGAAATACGATGGTATCGTGCAAGACGACCTCAAGGGTGGGAGCTCTGGATCCTAAAGACGAGGTGTTCTTTCCCCTTCTGCTAGGCGTTGGATGCGATTGTGAAATGCGACAGTCTACGACGGTAGTCACTAGCTCGCGCAGAAGAGGGTCACCTTTGAGGTTGGCCTCAGCTGTGATAAAATAATCTCATGTCATGTTCGAGTGCTCACGTTGACATGCCAAGAGACCAACAGGGATGGACGATTGGGGACTAGACGGGATCTGGAGGGTGGGAGAGACGACTCTGTGGTAGGTAGGAGGCGTAGCAGAAAAGTTTGCCAAAACCGTCGCAGCCAACATTCCTTCGAAGATCGCTGCAGCACTCAAAGAGATACTAGCAGTTATCTATGCTAACAGAACCACGTGACCCAAAGTGTTGCTTCATGACCACGTGATTATCTTCGTTGCCAACGATTTGATCGCTCTGGCCCGAATCGAGTCCCATTGTGCCGTTTTGTTCGCGTTCTGCACCCCGCTTCTCTGTGGATTTGTGTTCGTGTCTTGTTTTCTGAGGCATATTTTCTTGCGGCACCGGCACAGTGGTTTACACATGCGTGTTTGTCCGGCTTTGTTGTACTTGAACTTCTTTCGGGCCGCAATACTGACAGTTCTACCCTCACCGTATTCCGTTTACGTCTTTCGATCGGATGGCAAATAGAGCGTATGATGGTATTCATTATTCTACCCTGCGTGAGTTCCTTGCTTCCGACCTCTATAGTCTTTAGGTTTGCCTGACTAGCGCCTGTGTTCGACAGCTGTCGGCCCAAGAGATTCTGAGGAAGTTGCTACCCCGGAACAACCTGAACAGTGTCAAGCAATGCTACACTCATCTCACGACTTGTACCGGGAACAAATAGAAAAGCGCCTCCTGAAGAAACTGGACATTCGAATGTCGATATTAGTATTGATATACATCCTGAACTATGTCAGTGGCTTCTGCACTCACTGCTTATCAAGTTCACGCACTAGGCAACGGTCTAGGTTGATCGCAACAATGTCGCGTAAGTTTTCTCAGATGACGTGAGACCCCGCACGCCTGGAGTTGATATTGTTACCTCCGATAAGTGCAGCGAGACTTCGCGGCTTTGAGCAAGACCTCCATCTGCAAGGACAGCAATTCAACAATATCTTGAGTGCTTTGTACATAGGATATATTATCATGCAAGTGCCTTCGTGAGTCTCCATTAGCGTTTGCTCTACAAGTTATAGCGTGACCTGAAATGACAGCAATATGATTCTAAACCGTGTCGGGAGACCTTCGATATATCTCTCAGGCTGCGTGACCATTTGGGGCGTGATGTCTGTCCTCATGGGTAATATTATACATTATTGATTCTCGCTGTGCTGAGCGAATCTCACCCAGGTACAACCACCTCGTAAGTTCTACGTTGCTCTGCATTGCCTTGTTTCTTCTTCCCCTTCTTGGGAAAGATATGCTGGTGCTCTCGTCACGCGATTTTGCATCGGATTTGTTGAAGCCGCGTTCTTTCCTGGGGCCTTGTTCCTTCTTTCCAAGTGGTGAGCTACACACACGTTCAGTTTTCCTGAGTGTTGTTGATTGTTTGATAGGTATAGACGTAGAGAGTTGGGCGAAAGGACTGCCGTCTTGTCCTGCGGCATCATGATTAGTAATGCGTTCGGGTCCCTCATAGCATCTGCGGTTCTCGATTCTATGGATGGTGTTTTGGGGTATGCAGCATGGAGGTGATTTCGCACTTGACTTCTTAGGGTCGGTTTTAACACGTTTAACTGCTTTCTTCTACAGGTGGTTGTTCTATATTGAGGGGACACTTACAATAGTCGTTGCTCTCTGCGCGATCTTCGTATTACCCGATTTCCCTTCGTCACCGTCTTCCTGGCTCACACCTCAGGAGCTTGCATTAGCGCGACTACGAATGAAGGAGGACGGTTTAGTGGATGAGGGAGAAACAAACGATACGAAAGGGCAAATGACTGGGTTAATATTAGCACTCTCAGATTGGAAGGTTTGGTGGCTCTGTGTTGCACTGACAAGCATGGTTGTTTCGTTATCGTTCAATATTTTCTTCCCTACGCTAAGTGCGACCATGGGATATACCCCAACAGTAGCTCTTCTGCTGTGTTCACCCCCTTGGGCATTCGCTACACTTGTAGGATTCAAAATATCGAGGTGAGTGCGCATCGGCCTTTCATCCTCTGGACCAGCACTAATGAACATGTCTACAGACGTTCTGATTTGCATGGGGAGCGCTTTCTTCACGCCGCTGTCCCTTTATTCTTTGGGATTCTCGGGTTTTTCATGGCAATGTCGAGTATGAACGTAGTGATCCGCTACATATCATTGTGAGTGACACTCTCAACATCAAACACTCATCTCCTGAAACATACCTCTGAAGGTTTCTTATGGCCCAGTCCTACGCGGGCTTCGTCATTTCCTGGGCCTGGGTCAGCAACTCGATACCACGACCCTCCTCCAAACGTGCTGTGGCGCTTGCATTCATCAACTCCTTCTCGTCGTTTGGTAATGTAATTGGCTCGTGAGTGGTTTCGGTGCCTTGATTCTGCTAGATCTCATACGTTCATAGCTATGTCTGGCCACCTAGTTGGGGTCCTTCGTATGCGAAATCGTGTGCAATTTGCATCGTAACAAATGCGTTGTGCGTCCTTATGTTGTGGGTATTCAGACAGCACCTGGGCAGCCTCAATCAAAAGCTTGAAGAAGAAGACGCCAGGTCAAATCGTCCCAGAGGGCTCCGCTACCTGCTTTAAGTTGGTGAATTTGGCAGGATGCAACAAGGTGGTCGCCCTAAGACGATAGTGAATTGATTTGATCACGTTTATACAAGGACCCATTTCGAATTTTCACTGAGGAAATCGCATGTGGGAGACTGATGGAGAGACCGCTCTGTGTCCGGCTTTGACGATTGCTGAGCCGACGAACACGAAAGTAGAAAGATCGGGGTATTTCGGCGATTGAGTCAGGTCATCGAGCGCTCGGCCGATGCAAAGGGCGGTTCACTGGCAAGACGTTCCCAAGTTCTTCATGAGCACCATCAGATCCATTGCATCCGGATGGCAGCTCACTCAAGTCGGTGGAGGGCAAGGCACAAAGAAGGGCGAATGGCTGCCGGTCTCAGAGTTTCCTACAACAGTCCACGTCGAACTCTTAAAGGCCAAGATCATCCCAGATCCTGTGAGATGTGATCAGTATTCCTCTGATTGATATGCTGACCAGCTCCTCCAGTTCATAGGCTTGAACGAATGGGAAGTACAATGTGATTACCATAATTCATCGAATCGTCGTCCTATAGCTCACGCAGCTAACTCCCGAGTTTGATGCTCATGCTATAGGGGTCGGGGAGGCCAACTGGGCATTCAAGAACACACTCACCGTCGCTGAAGAGGACCTCGCTGCAGCGAACGCAGACCTCGTCTTCGAAGGACTTGACACATTTGCGAGCATCACACTGGTGAGCATTATGACTCGGGTCGGTCCTCACCATATCACGTCGACGTTAGAACGGCAAACACATCCTCAGGCACGTCGTTGTATATCTAGTCACATTGTTGGACACATTTTCAAACATCAATCAGCACCGAGAGCCAGTTCGTTGCATACAGCGTGCCCGTGAAGTCCCTCCTGAAGGCCGGCACGAACGATCTGCTGATAACATTCGTCAGTGCATTCAGGAAGGTAACACATGGCTTTCGTCCCACCCTACCACTAACGTACAAAATGCAAGGGAAGGGAAATCGAAAAGGCCAATGGTAAATTTCACTTGTGGAACGGTGATTCCAGCCGCCTGCATGTGCGGAAAGCGCAATACAAGTACTTTTTTCCGGCCTCCTTTGAGGGAAATTCTGACAGAACCGCTAGTTATGGTTGGGATTGGGGCCCAGTTTTGATGACCATCGGTCCCTGGAGACCCATCAAACTCCATACTTATGACGTTTGTCTTGTAGATGTCGACATAAGGATTGTGGTTTCAGAAGCACTGAATGTGAAAGTCTCCATTGCCTTGTTACTATCTGAAGAATTTTCCGGTTTGGCATCTATCGACGTGAAAAATTCCCAAGGAGATGTAGTCGCGGGAAAGAAAATCAAGGTAGAATCTCGCAACGCCGGTGCAGAGTTCGAATTCTCCAATGGAGAGGTTCAACTCTGGTACCCTATCCGTTACGGAAAGCAGTCATTTTACAACGTCATGATTGTTGTTTCTGATGCTGTGAGTATCGAGGGTTCCGACGATCGATATTTCTAACGCGTTCGTATCCTAGGCTGGCCAGATTGTTGATGCGAGGACGGAACGCATTGCTTTCCGCCGCGTCCGTGTGGTTGAAGAGCCTCTGGTCGATCAACCCGGGAAGACGTTCTTGTTCGAAATCAACAATATCAGGATCTTCTGTGGCGGATCGAATTGGATACCGGCGGATTCATTCCTTACTACGTCAGTGTCTCTCCGCCAGCCCCGTATGGTTGATTTGAATTGGCTTGCAGGTTGACGACAGAAAAGTACCGTTCCTGGTTGCAACTCTTGGTCGATGGGAACCAGAATATGATACGAGTTTGGGGTGGTGGTACTTACGAGGCAGACATTTTTTATGATATTTGCGATGGTAGGCCCACTAGTGCAAATTTTCTAGGACGATTAATGAAACCGGACTCCTGACAGACCTCGGCAGTAAGTTTGGTCAGACTGAGTTTCGGGCGTAATTGTCTAATGGATCCCGGCTAGTCCTCGTCTGGCAAGACTTCATGTTTGGATGTGGTCAAGTGCGTACGCTTTGATTGTCGTCTTGCTCAGAGGTTGAAGCAAGGCTGCCTAGTACCCGGCCTACAACTCTTTTCTGAAGCTTGTCGAGGTTGAGGCAGAGCAAACCGTCAAAAGACTGCGCCGTCACCCGTCGGTTGTGATCTTTAGTGAGCTCTCCTTGTTCAGATGTCGCGTTAGCTAGCAGTATTGAGGGGAGCATCATGGCAGCTGGCAACAACGAAGATTACGCCGTCGCGGAATCTCTCGGCATTGTTGACTATTCTGACGAAACCTCCGACCCCCGGGAAACGGATTTCCCAGCCCGCTTTATCTATGAACGCACCTTGCCTTCCATTGTTAGCAAGTTCTGTGATATTCACTATCACAGAAGCTCGCCATACAGTGCGCCCGGGGTGTGTACGACAGATAAGACCCTCGGGGACTTGCATCAATGTGAGTCATATTAGAAGCGCGCAGCAGCGAACCCAGCATCTCGATTGATAGGGGACGTCTGGCACGGTTCCCAAGAACACTGGCACAACTGGGACATTCTCGCTGGGCGCTTTGTGTCAGAGTTTGGGATGTAGGCAACTGTTTGACTCGGTTATTTGGGCGATGATATACTTTCTCGCAGGGAAGGTTATCCAAACATTCGTACCATTGACTATTGGCTGGATGGTGACAAGACTGAACGATACCCTCAATCACGGTATGCTGGGAACAATGACTATGATGCCGAATTTAACGTAACTTCGGTAGAGTAAATGGCAACCACAACAAGGCTGTCGGGTTCGAACGGCGACTGGAGGTAAGCCCCGGCTGACGACTGACGTATATTTCTGATCACCGAGTTGCGGACAGCTCTATCTCGTCGAAAATTTCAAACATGCATTTGATATGGAAAGGTGCGTTGACCGCAACACGCTGCCTAGCATGCGTTGAGAGGCTCTTGCACAGCTACGTATACTATACACAGGTCATGCAGGCCGAGGCCCTTGCATCGGCGTATCGCCTGTGGAGACGCAACTGGCGTGGGAGGGGGAGAGAATACACTGCTGGTGCCTTGGTGTGGCAGGTAAGCGATTCGAGATGCGCTGGGCGTTTCCCAGCGATAATCCGATTCTGCCAGATGAACGACTGCTGGCCGACTGCATCGTGGGCAATCGTCGACTACTTCCTACGGCCGAAACCCGCTTACTTTGCCATTTCCCGCGAACTGCGCCCATTTACGGTGGGTATAACACGCAAGGAAAAGCAAACGTTTCCCGACGAACTATCGGCGGTGGAATTCACAATCGAGACCGTTTTGGAAGTCTGGGGGACGAACAGCACCTTGACAGAGAAGAAAGCACGCCTGGAAGTCGCCTTGTTTGAGCTGAATTCTGACTGGACGCATCAGTTCTCCGAGGACATCGTCTTGCAGGCGAATTCGAGTACGGAGCTGTTCTCTGGCCTGCTTCCTTGCGAGCCCATCCGCACCAAGCTGAGCGAGGTTCCTCGTGTGACCATTGTCTCTGCTCGCCTGCTGGACGAATTTGGAGGTGTTCTGGGACGTAACTCGAACTGGTGCGTGGACGTTTCGGTCACGAGGCTTTGGTTTCATCAGATTTACGTCATTGGTGGCAGGCCAGAGCCCTTCAAATATATCCAGTTCCCAGCTGTCAGAGATCTGGGGTTGGTTGTGCAGATAGATGACGACGGAGAATCAGTGCATCTTTCCACCAAGAAACCTATAAAGGGCATCGTTCTGGACGTCGAGGGTGAGGATGTCAGATGGAGCGACCAGGCCATCGATCTTGTCCCTGGAGATCCCCAGGTTGTTCGAGCTGCTGGCCTCGAGGGCAGAGAAGTCAAGGTTAGGTTCCTTGGCGATGGAACGGCGTGAAAACGCCGGGCTGTACAATTGAGGATGACGGGTGAGTGCAGGCTGGAGGAAATTCATTGTTCATTATTAAAGACACTAATGTTCGTAAACAGCCAAAGCCCCAGGAAGGAAAAAAAAAGGCATAAATTTACAGAGTACTGCACAAGCACTGCAAGACAGGGATGCAAAGGAAAAAGGAAAGATTATGGGACAGTCTAAATCTGATTTGGAGAGGGCATGTGCTGAGGGAAAATAGACCTAAATACGGATAATGCAAGTCAACAGACGCACAGCAATGCAGGAGAACAGCCCCTTTCCAAAGGAGCAGGATATTGCGGGCAGGGGTAACTCGGTAGTATGCCTTGAGACGACTACGGGTGGTCGAAAAAAAGTGTCACATGACGATACATTTGTTCTGTTCTGGCTGGTCAGTCTGGCCATGTGGCGAACGCCTCTCGATTTCAGCGAGGCAGAGTTCGAAGACCTTGCCTGGTGTGTTGTTTGGAAAGATGATCGAGGAGGGGAGAGAGGGTGCGCACCAACGTTGACGTTGTTCTTTGCGCTGGTCTCCACCCAAGCGGCCTTGTTGGATTTGGCCAGTTCTTCGCCCTCGTTGGGTTGAACCTGTCTGCTGTTTGGACTATAAGAATGAACGGTGTCGACAACAAGGTTGACTAGGCAAGGCGTGTCACCGTGCAACGAGGAGACGGTGAACATACCTTGACTGCAAGTCGGTCTTTGCGCCCACTATCACACAAGGAATGTCGTTCTTTCCACAGAAATCGAGGATTTTGTCGTAGACGATCTTGATCATCTCAAAGGACCTTCTGGAGGTGACCGAGTATACCAAGACATAGCCATGTATGCCGATGGCGTGCTTGGAGTTGAGAATCGAGTACTCGTCCTGGTGGCGGACGAATGAGGCGTTGGGCGACGTGAGAACAAGGACTGCCAACCTGACCGGCGGTGTCGACGATGTCACAATCGTATTCGACGCCCTGGTAGATGACGCCTTTGGAAAAGGTGCTCTCGATGGTTGGATAGTAGGCCTCTACGAAGTGGTTCTCTATAAACTGGATGACGAGGGAGGATTTCCCTGACGGCGATCGTGTGAGGCGGGCGAGGACGTCCGGAATAGGGGCGGAGGAAGCCTACCGACTGAGCGGGAGCCGAGGACAGCGATTTTTCTCTTCCTCATCGTATTTGCGGCCATATCGTGGGGGGAGAGGCAAGGAAGAGAAAGAACAGGTCTGCGGGACAGAGGTTGCCCGGAAAAAAGGGTGGGGCCCGTGTGTCTACCGGGCGAACGGTGGGGGGGACACAGCAGCGGATGCCAGCGCGCGAGATGATGGTGGAGAACGAATCGTGTGGGAACGAGTTCGATTTAAACGACCGGCCGCGACACTGCTGCGTTCGAGCGAGACGAGGGCGAGATAAGACGATGTCGTAAGCAGCGCACATGTCCGCGGACACGTGGCACGCCCAAGGTTTAGCGAATGCAAATACATGTCACATGACATGAACCAGTCACGTGACATCACGCGTCCAGGTTCACCTTTTCCCGAAACGCGCCGGAACGCACCTTGGCCATGTCCTCCACCTCCACCTCCATCTCAAACGACGCTCCCGCCTCCGCTCCCATCCAGCCCATGCACAACCCCTCCCAGGCAGCCCACGTCGTCTTTCCGCAGGCCCCTCTTGGCAACACCACCAACGGGAAATCGGTGGTGTCGGGCATGAGCATCAGAGCCCTCTTGGCCAAGAGGATGGCAAAGTCCAAGTACGTCCCTGGATTGCCCCCGGGACGGATCGCTGACTGTGTCCAGCAACCCAAAGTTTGTCTCGCCCACCGACAACATGGTGACGCCAGTCACCCAGAAACTCAACGCTGCCAAGCAAAAGCGCTTTGCCAAGTGTGTGCAGGCTGCTCACCCCCCACATGTGACTGACAACCTCCACCAGAGGTGCGAAACCATCGGGCAGCCTCTTCTCGAACACGGAAGAGGAGCCATCGGAGGAACAACAAACCAAGCGTAATGCACACCTATCCGACGCCAAGTCACCGATAGCACCTGCGCACGAAGATGCCAATCCGTTTGAATGAGGTGTGGGTCAGCGGTTCGTGGGTGGATGGACATTGTGTCTTGTAAGAGCGAGATGATACCTCGCATATCTTTCGTAGTGTCGAGCTATGTTGCTGACTTGTCCGCGCTGAATCTCTGTACTTTTCAAGTTAGAATTATGCCTATGTTTATTCCCACGCATTTCCCCTTGCATCCACCTTGGCCTTGCCTAAAGCTCCTGCCACCGACATGGCCGACGAGGACATTGAGCTCAACACCGACATGGTCCTCTCCGCCCAGGAGATTGACGACGTGGTCTCACAGTTCAGGTTGTTCAGCAGACGGCTCTCACAGCAGTCGGTCATCCCCTTGTTCCCACCGTGCTCCGTTCACCTCCCCTAGGCAGACGCACAAGTTCGTCAACGAGCTCCCAAAGATGACAGAAGCAGATCTCGTTGCCTCTGGCCACCAAGGCAAGCTTGTGCTGGCACTGGCGTCCCGTCGTATGCCCGCTCATGTAGCACACGTCATGCCTAGATGACGTTTGTCCAATATGCTTCAACACCTTTCTCGCCACTCTGGCAGAAGAGGAGGTCGCCCATGCCATGGACTCCCCCGCCCTTCCTCTCGACGAACTGGGTGTCACAAAGCTCCACAACACTTGTGGCCACATGTTCTGCCGCAAAGAGTTGCGTGTGTTCTCACCCCTGAGAAACGTGCTAATTTACCCTCAGCATCACCAAGTGGATAACAGAAGGGGTCCGTCGCCTTTACCCCCTTTTCCGAACTCGCTTTTACCCCTCTTGCTAGCATGATTCCTGTCCTGCTTGTCGACGGCCGCTGGTCGCTGACTCCCAGCAACGTCCGGATGGCCGTCTTTCCCCTCCTTTACATCCTACGGAGAGCTGGCTACGACCTTGGGTCGTTGACTCTGCTATGGTTGCCAGGGAGACTGGTCCACCCGTTCTTCTGCCAACCCTGTCGATCGATTCCTTCCGTGTGTTCGGCGTGGAAGACGACCGACACCAGTTTACAAGCATGTACTCTTGATGCATTATAATCGAGTCTCCGCTGTTTCTTTTCGAGTACCCTGCTATCTATTCCATTCAAGGTGCAGACAGAGATACTTTTTGTTATGTCAAGAGGTCAACCATCATGACGGGTAGTGTATTAAAAAAAATCGAGCGTCCAATTGGGAATCCGAAACGCGAACGTTGGTTATAAGGAACGTAGATGAGAGCTGATCGAGTCCATGCAAGAACAAAAACGCATATTTGTACCAACGGTCCACTCTCCTAGTTCCTCCGGCAGCACCTGAAAAGGTTGCGTTTGAACCAATACCACAAACACTGCATCACCCTTGTCAGCGCAGCACATCACCGACAAGAAACAGCTTACTCCAACGAACCGCACAGCAGCAAGTCCGAACGTCGAATACAAGATCGCGGCGAAGTAAATGTTCTGCTTAGTTCGCAGCTCGGCTTCATCCTGAACAGCATCCTGTGGGGTCGTCAGACCATTGATGTTTTCAATTGCAACTGCCAGCCCAGCGTTCGTGAGCATCCAAAATGCGACGAGCCGTGTACGGAAAGTCTTGTTCTGATCATCCATCGTGGGTTTCTCGACGACATCCTTGACTTCAACCTTGGTCACGGCGCGCGTAACTGTTTCTTTGAAGGCAGCATCGACATCCTCTTGGATCCGATGTGTATCCTCAACAACGGGGGCATCGGTGTCCTTGCCTTTCGAGGACGAGACTGACGGAAGTGCTTCAGCCTTATCACTGCCTTTCGTACCCCAAGAGACCTGTCAAACATGTTGAACACGCCGTGCGCATCCAAGTATCAGCTGACTCACATCATGCAAGTTACAGAATGCGTAAACGTTGAGGACGTTGGTGAAACTTGGTGCCAAGCACAGATATTGGAAGAAACTGGAAAACATATGCCAAGGGTCTCGCTGCAAAGCTAATTTCGGATGAATTCCTTCAAGAAAGCAAGTAACTTACGTAGAGGAAGGATGCAATGAAGTAGATTCCTGAACACACTGATGAGTCCCATAGTCCATTTCACGACGACGACTTACCGAATGTCGAAATCATTGCAGCAATCAGTGCACCAACCGGTGGAGTTACAAATGTCAAAAGGACTTGTCCGACAGTCTTGTTTTTCAACTCGTTGGGTATATTCTACAATAAAACGAGTGAATTGTTTACAGGACAGAGACGACTGCTTACTTACCGCGAATGCCTTGATTGTCAGCCAAAACGAACAGATAAGCAGGTATACAGCCAAGAAAGCGTAGACCCTGTAAAAAGTAAGCAAAGAGATAGTCACTTGCAAGATGCGACCAACCAAAGAGTTATGGCATAAGCAGTTCGTTCGCCTTTGGGCCTATTCCCGAGAGCCAGGACAAACTGTGGCAGGGACCTATTGACTATATATGCATCCCAGAGGTCAAGTGACTCACTTGCAACGCGAGGAAAGCCAGGTATATCCACTTGAAAGCCAGGTTTACCCAATGGGTCTAAGTGACTCATTAGCACTACAAAGACCAGCAAGGCAAAGACGAACTACGCACAACATCGGAAGTTCCAAAGATGATGATGTTTTGCGAAGGCAATAGGTCGATGATGATGCTGAATGTCAACCATATATTGGCCAAAGCAAACCACGAAAAAACCAACGAAAAGATGTTGTACTGAAAAGTGTTTCAGCCAGATCAGCAAACCTCGAAAGGATACTGCAAACCAAAGCCTGAATGTGAAAGAAAAACATTCTGATGATCCCATGACCGGAGCGGTAAAGTTGGAAGAAGTTTACTAAAGCGTACTACAGAAATTTCAGATTCAGCGTACGAGGAAAGGTCGGCAGATCAGGCACTCACAACTGAAGCAGCGAACGAGCCATTCAGCCAACGACGACGTTGACCAATCAATTCGACTGCAGCCTCTGGGACATCCGTCTCCGCCTTCGAAGGCTTCACGTACGTAAGTGTCCAGCGGTCGCCAGCCTTAGCCACCAATTCAAAACACAAGATACGGTCCTCAGCTAAGAACATGTTCTTGGTGAAGATGTTCATGCCGTAGATACCCTTCGCGCCAAGGCGGTCAGCAAGTGAATGGTCGCCATGGAAATACTGCTCAAGGGGGCGCCCAAGAATTGCGCGAAACCGGTATGCAGAGAATGCACCAGGAAGAACTGATACGTAGCCAAAACTGCTTTCAAGCGGTTTATCTATTAGAAAGTGTGAGATGCATGTATGAGAGCAAAATGACCAAAGGGGTTACCGAGAATGTTGGACATTTTGTACTCGAAGTTCTGTGCTGCAACCAAAGGGTTCAGAAGTTTCCTTCCCCCTTCAATCATAGCATGAATTTCGCCACAGCATCCACCCAAATGGGCGTCATTGTAGAAGGCCTCCCATAGGTAATAAAGAGACTTGTGCCCCGGTTTCGTCCCAGCATCGATAAGAATACAAATGTCAGGCTACAAAACACGATCAAAAGGCACATCGAAAACAGAATGAGATACCATACCTTCAATATGCGTCCGATGGCATTGAAGAGCCAGCGATGAGAATTGATCTTTTTCTGATTCTTGGCCTTCAAGACAAATATGATTTGAACCGGGACCAGATTGTTGGGGTCGTTCTCGTGAGGGAGAACCAATTGAGGCGTGGGATCAACGGAGAGTTGAGTGGTGTACTAGAGTACCAAGTGTCAAGGAGCATTTGCCGAAAATGAGAAAGGGCGAACCTCGAATATATGGGCAACGGTGTCCTTGCCGTCTACCTGCTTCTTCATGACACCATCCTGATAAACGCCCACTGTTGCCAAAATATCTAGAACGCTCTTGTCCATCGGCTCCAAACCATCGACGATGAGAGCGACCACGATCCTCTGCCAACCCGGCATGCCTTCCTCCGCTGCTCGCCGCCAATATTTTGACTGCTTTGTCTTGCAAATATCACGGATATTCAGCATGACACCATGAAGTGTGCGCGCATAAAGGGTCTTGTCTTCGTTGTAAGATGTGACAGCAATCAGGAGGTCAGTCTGACGGTTATAGAGCTTGGGACGTAGTGTCCACCCGTCAGCTTCACTGAAATCATCCGGGTCGACCGTAGCAGCGCTATAACGCATGTGGCTGTTTGGGGTTTCATTAAGGCCTCACTGGATCAACAGAGCGTGGAGGTACTCACGAAAATTCTGTTGTGCTAGTCATTGCGTATTTTGCTTCGATCGCGCTGTGAACTGGGGTAGGGACTGGATACTCGGTGATGAAGTTGCCCTTGGTAAGCTTAACCTTGCGTGTTACACCACGCTTGATGGTTTGGCGACGTCTCCAAGCAGTCTCGACACCGTTGGTAGACTGCGACATTGCTGAGCTTGGGCGGGCATAGGGATCACCATACGCAGACGGATCAACGGGGCTGTGTGAACCAAATGAGTGGGACGAAACAGTCACAAGTGCCACGGAGTCGCGACGTGACTCACCCTGGGGGATAGTAGCTACCAGCGTTGTAGCTCTCACCTCCAGTCAAGGGGAGTTTTTCGGCGTACTCTTCGTCGCCATAGCCAGCGGCACCAAACTCACGGGGAAGTGTGGTGGTGCTCTCAAAAGGAGAATTGGATGCACTGTCGTACGTCCTCGGCGGAGGTTCTTGAAAATGTGTTTGGCGAGGGCGGTCAGCAAACGGATCGCCGTACGGCTCGCCTTGGGATGGGGAAGACATGAGAGCAGGAGCTGGATGTGGTTGCGAAGGGCCTGCGGAGAGGAAGGAGGACTTTGAGACGCGCCGGAGGAGATGGTTGTCGAGACGAACCCAAGCTTGGGCCTCGAAGCAACGGATTTTGCAGTCAAAACGGAAACGGGCGATGTTATACACTGCCTGCAAGGACCTCTGTCACCCCGCTGCCACTGCACGTCCATAAACTGCAAGATATTTATTCCATACGTGTCAACTATTTTTCATGGTGTCGGTCTCCAGGCTGCGCTGTGCATGACGGGACCCCGAAGTGCACCCTGTGCCGCAGCAGGACCATTCGGCACGTCCGCGGTCCTCGCTGTTCCAAACATCCGCCGTAGGTTCTACACACGCCCGACATGTACCTAGCATTGCCAACGACATCGCAACTTTTTTTTGATCAACCAGTTCCAGGTCCATACAGCGCTGCACAGCGCTGCTCGAACGCCTTCACCATAAGTTTCGAAACCTGTCCAAAGAATGTCGCAGAGACAGTGGCATGCATTGGATTCGCGAATGCAAAGGCAAGGTCCAAAGTGACCAACGTCGGGCCGAGCTCGGAACGAGCTCGTGGAGCAAAACACCTTTCAGAAAGTGTCGTAGCCAGAGACGGGGAGCAAGACATGGGCTGCAGACGCCAAACCGTGGTCAACGTTTTGAACAGCGGCGTTGAAGACGAGACCACTGCCTGGCACACCCGAGGTGAGTAGTCTATAACACAGAAAGCACAGCCAGAGGTTATACCTCCACAGACTCGTGAGGCCTGCACGTCACTGCGCTGACATAGCTTTCTCTGAATGCAAGAAAGCCTACTGTAAGCTCGGCCTCCAGCACTGTGATTCCATCTTGCGACACCTTGCTCTTAAGGACCCGCGAACCAGTGCAGTATGGCACGAATTTTGAATATGACTCCACGTCCGCGATGACGTTGTATAGTTCAGTGCACTGGTATCTGCGTGGACTTGTAGCGTAGGTGAAGCATCGGGTGTCAATGTAGTCACGTACGGAAGGACTTTCCGCTCATGAAACCTTTGCGTTCCCGGTTCGTTGTCGGGATTCGTGGAAGAGACATTGGGGAGGCTAAAGAAGGCCCTTCGCCGTTGTGCAGTGCAGCGGGTGGTGCGTGTGGCACGTTGAAGGGCTCTTAGCATTCCGACGATGCAGAGCGTTGTGCCCGAATTGGATGATGGATCTGCCGAACTGCGTCACACGCGCATGGGTTGCGCGCAGACTAGCGGCAGAGACACCGTATCGCGGAAGATCGCAGCTAGGTCATGCACCATGCACTCTGGCGGGCTTGTTGCGCTGCGAGTTGCTGATGCCAGCGGACCGTGGTAGAATTGAAACCACAAATGAGTGGATCATAAAATAGATCAAGGCGGCACGGTCTCACAGCTTACTTGGCTAGCGGGTTGGAGATTAAGAGCGCGCAAATAGGTGTTCCCGGTTGTCATCTCCGGACCGGACCCTGGGTTCGTCCTACACAGTGCGCTAGGGTCGACATCATAGAGAGCAACATGTGTTATATGGTTGGGATTCGTGAAACAACGTCCACCCGAATATACTTGACACCTTTCAGACTCAACAGATGGATATCTTTTCGCACTGCAAATTAGAGGCGATGGAAACACGGTTATCCAGCGAACTCCGCATTCTCTGCACAATCTCTCGCGATCTGTAATGAATTGAGTCAATGCCAGACCAAACCATGTGCGAGGGACTTACATGTCCTTCATGTCCGCACTTGTAGCAAGTCTTGTTCTTGTTCATTCCTATAGCTGGCGGCCCGTCTGCAAAAGTTGCACCCGGTGCAGCGAGACAGTCCCTTGAAACAACGTAGGTCAGTATCCTCGTGGCCATGGCATCGAGTGTTCTACCTCGCCATGTGGTTTGGACCTCCGCAGCGATAACACTTTACTGGAGGCAAGGTGGACGTATTCAACGCACGTCCTGGGGGTGGGACGCGAGACGCAAATCCAGTGCCCGTAACCCCCGCTGCTCCGCTAGGGCAGTTGCGGGCAATGTGGCCGAAACGCCCGCAGTTCTGGACAGATCAGCTGGCGGGTATTACATTGAGAGGACTTGGCAGCTCACGTAGCATTTCTGGCCGCCGCCCTGGACTCTCAAATTGGGACATTCGGCTTGAATGTGCCCTACACCGCCACAAGAGTAGCATTGCTTGGCTGCCGCGGTTCGGGGTGAAGGACAAGTCGAGGACTCATGTCCCGGCTGGCGGCAGTTGTAACAGAGACGTTGCTCCGAGGAGCAGTTCTCGGCAATATGGCCCACTGCAGGACATTAGCCCCGGAATGAGGAGCGACTTGAACGAGTGTACACACTCACAATTTCCACATTTGAAACATCCCTTGCGCGAAAACTGGTATGCCATACTCGCGATCTGACCTGGCCTGACGATTCTGAGATGCTGCGGCGGGGGAGGGCCAACGCACACGACAGACCTCTTCTTCCCACTTCCGACTGGCCGCTGAACCACTCCTGCCACTCCGGAGGATGAAGATGTCGATGGATGGGAAGCCACCAATAGTGATCGAGTCCAGTGAGCGTTGGCAGTTTGACCTGCCCTAGAGTGGGAACCCTGTGGCGCGATGTTCAGGGAAATCACCATCGCCCATCAATCAGCCTGGCGGTCTGGAGCCTGGTCGCACCGCACCACTGAAATCATGAACCCCATTTCCGCTGCACATTTCCGCACATTCTCGCTCGCCCGTAGCAAGCGTCTCGCGTCTTCTACTCCGCCTTATCGATCGTGCTTTCTGATCTGGTCCAGTATCTCGTGCCCTTATAAAGGAAATGTCGTGTGTGCCTTCTTCCTCTGGGACCCACAATCCCCCCCGGGGATCATCGTCGTTACGCAGGCAAGTCATGCCGTATACTTTACCATGCCGGCGCTGACTCCGGGACTGCATATAGGTCCTCCTCCCAGCGTGGAGCCGACCTTAGCGCGCTCGCGTCCATCGCGCTTCTTGTGAGGGTGCAGAGCGACATCCCCGTCAGGCTTGTACCCGCTTCTGCATGGTCCTATCCCCCTCTTACAGCGCGTCGAACAGAATATGTTCTTGCGTGGACGCCGTTCCACATCCTCGCAACAAGTGTCGTAACGAGCGACCTAAGCATGGTTCAACGTATGGAAGGAGGAAACTGCGCAATGATCCTAGGGTCTCGGTATTGCTGGATCACACCTGTCCGTGTTTCTATGAGACGGGTATCTTCCTCTGCCATGCTAAACTTTACCCAACCCTATGTGGACCTTTCTTGCACCCTTTGTCAGTGGGCCCCCAAATCGCAGATGTCATCGTGCGGTTAATCTCTGTGCCGCCCTGCAGTGTTTTCTCTCAATCAGGTTAGAGGGCTCAAGATCGCGAATCACATGTTGGAAGACACATGCTTCCTCGCCCTTTCTCTATCTCTGACCGTGTACGTAGCGTGTCACGTATGAAACATCTTGTCCAGCCATACTATTAAACAGAGTTAATTCGACTATGGGAAAATAGTGCCATATGTGTATGCTATGCTATGACGCAACCTTCCGAGATGAGTGCCGCCAATTGATGATTGATATATTACCGAAGTTCTCTTCCGGCCTCTTTTTGTTTGAAAAACTCCAGGCTCCTGCAGCCATACCGCTGAGAGCGTAAAGGCAATGCACGGTCACATGACCAGTACAGAGTTTTCAGACTCCGTAACTTTATTGCCATTACACTCTCAGGGAGGGCCGCAAAAAAACATTTGTAAACAGTCGCAGCCACAGCAGCTCGGACGTGTGGAGTTTGAAAAATACATCGTAGACTGAGAATAGGGTTATGTTTTCTGCCTAGGGGTATTGAATATACTGGGGAATGCGTGTCACGTCGTCAATCTACCGAACAGTCGGCGCCACTGCGCCAGGACGTGCAGCCAGCGAGGAACGGGCCGCTCCGTCTGATGCGCATGAAGAGCACTGTCCCTCCGACCAGCACATGCGACCGTCGAGGCACGCGCCCACCCGGACTCAGCTGCCGCCAACTTGGACTGCAGACCACCGTGACGCCGCCTCTGTCATTGCATCAAACCACTCACTCAACCTCACGACGCAGGCACCGACCCTGCTCACTCCAATGATCCACACGACACAGCTGCGCCCACCCAGGCGGTTTCGCCTGGCCCATCTCTCCTGCGACACCTCTTCCCTCGTTGCCGCCTGTCACTCGCGCTGTGCGACCTTGGGCTTCACCAACACCAGCGCGGTCGTATCCCGTCCCACCTAGCATGCTCCCAAGCACGGTCTGTCACTAGACATGCTGTCTGCTAGCAGGTCGTGCTTGTGCGCATGGTTGGCGCCTGCATTCCACCCCGCTCTCATCGTGTTCCAGCCCCCCTTCAAGTTCCATCTTGGTGTTTCCTTACCCCCCGGCTTGCGCGCCCTCATCCGTGTACAGCGCTCAGGGGACCACCCCGCTTACAGTTACTACACAACGCCAACGCGTTATTTCTCGGACACCGCCTCACGTGCACGCCAAGGGCTCGTCCTGTTCACTTCGACGCGCCCGTGTCCGTCACGCACCTACTTGACGCGCCGCTGCGGCGCCCACCCAGGCCGTTTCGCCCGGCCTCATCACCGCCCGTGCCGTGCGACCTCGCAACTTCAGCAACACCAGTGCGGTCGCACCACCATGCCGCTTACACGCTACTTCATCAGCACGGCCGCTCGACTACGCCACCATCACACCACGCCAGTACCATCCCGTGCGCTTACACAGCACCCCCGGCCAGTGGGGTCATATCCACCGCTGTCTTGCCCGTTCCATCGCTCAGGCCACGGCTTGGGCCTTTAGCCCCAACCTGAGGCTAAGCCTAGTGAATCCACTGGTAGTGGTTCTGTTTATTTAAGTAATAGCTATGCGAATACAGTTGTCCACACCTTAAACTCGTTTGTGACCAGTGATGATACTTTGCACGGGTGTGGCAGACACCTCACGTGGAAGATCGACTAGATGGCACTCAAACCCGTGAGTACCAGATGCTGAAGGCTGCAGGTTTAACGTGTCAAGGACGGGGTATGGCGTCACGTGTGCACATATATTCCCAAAAATATTCCTGGCTAAAAATTACCGAATCCGCACGCAAAACAAAGTGACCTGCGTGCAAAAAAAAAGCGCTTGGTGTTGATGACTGGGACGACCCGACAATGTCGACGACACCCTACACTGTGCCTTGCTCATGTCTATGATCCCACCACCTCCATGTCGCCTCCAGTTGTCGATGAGCCCGACGACTCGTTTGGCCCACCTCCTCGGTCATGTGACTCATGTCCGTCCCACCACCCACCCTGCCATGGCGCCGTCGGCGACCTGGAGCCGCATCAACGACACCTCTCGGATGACGACGACGCCGACACGACGATCATAGTGGCGGCTACCTAGAGATGAGAGATGTGACAGGATGGTGCTGCGAGGGCGACGTAAACACGCGACGACCGTGATGGATGTGCGCCTAGAGCTATCAATGATACGACGACGACGGTGCGTGCTTCACCTTCACACCTCACCCCCGCACCTAGTCTGGTGACCAGACCGTTCTATGAGGCAAGCCGTCGATAGCGTTGTGTAGTAACTGTAAGCGGGGTGGTCCCCTGAGCGCTGTACACGGATGAGGGCGCGCAAGCCGGGGGGTAAGGAAACACCAAGATGGAACTTGAAGGGGGGCTGGAACACGATGAGAGCGGGGTGGAATGCAGGCGCCAACCATGCGCACAAGCACGACCTGCTAGCAGACA